>JAPYZR010005138.1:0-11208 GCA_030522945.1 Trichopria nigra
TTTACGAAAGATGGACTGAGCGGCTGCGGCCGTAGGCCGCAGTCGCGAAGTATATTGAATTATTGAGGCCCGAAGGGCCGAATCAACACAATCTTGCGAACGAAGCGAGCCGGGGGTCCAGGGGGCAGAGCCCCTTGGTGGGGTTGGCGGCCGGAGGCCGCAGGGGCGAAGCCCCTAGTTTACTTTGAATTCGAAATGAACTACTTGTTCGGGGGTTTTCAGGGTCGTTCAATTTAATTTAATACGAAAAATGCAAAATCTCGATTCTGTAAAGTATCGTTAATCAGAACTTAGTTTTCAGGGTATCCGATTTTGAATGCAGTTTCGAAAATTTAAAGTTAAACAGGGCGGTGAAAAGGGGGAAACGTTCAAACTACGGCAAATTGACATTCAATTCAAATAGGACTCCGGGTTATTAACTTTTATTGTAGTATCAAAATTAGGTGATTTTGTAACCCCTACTAAAGAATTACAAAATTGTGCGCACAAATTAAATACTTTACCAGTGTGCGGAAGGCGAAGTCGTTGAAATGGACATTTTCAGAATATTACAAATAACACGAAACCTAGAAAAATTAAATTTAAAGTTATTATGTATATAGCCCAGTAACCGAAAACGCATTGAAAGGTCAAAAAACGAAAATGAATCAATTTCTATCCACTTGAATCCATTTTAATTCGTTTTTTGACCTTTCAATGCGTTTTCGGTTACTGGGTAGTATATACTTTGTATTAAATATTCATAACAAAGAACACGGAATGGTTGCGGTTGACTAAACTCATATTGTAGACTAAATTATAAAAACGGTATAAAGTTTACGAAAGATGGACTGAGCGGCTGCGGCTGTAGGCCGCAATTCCGAAGTATATTCAATTATTGAGGCCTGAAGGGCCGAAGCAATACAATTTTGCGAGCGAAGCGAGCCGGGGGTCCAGGGGGCAGAGCCCCTTGTTGGGGTTGGCGGCCGAAAGCCGCAGGGGCGAAGCCCCTAGTTTAAATTTAGCTTTAAATTTGTACTATCGTTTATTTTATTTTCTTTTTTCTCTTAATGCCGGATATAATTTTTGTAATAGTTGTTTTCTTATACAATACAACCTTTATAGCTTGCTGGGTGGTTTCCATTGCAGTTGGCGCATTTACTTTGTAATTTTTGTCTTGTTTTCGCTGGAAAGTGTAGAATTCAGTATTTCTGATTTTGATATTGTTTTAATTGTGTATTTTTCATCAATTATTTTCAACAATTCCATAAGTGGCTTGATGTTATGAACGTCGTTAACGAATATTGGCGGAGATTTCTCGATATATTATTGTTTATCGTCAAACGATTTTTCAATTTCCGTTTCGATTTGCGCTGCATTTTCCGAGTTTCTATTTAAAGCGCTGAACGAATTTTTAACAGTAATTGGACTGTTTAGCCAGTCATATTCAATTTTTTCCCACTTTGAAGGGTCCCCATAACAACCATTATACATATATAACAGGGTCTCCATAACTACCATTACATACATAAAAATGGTAGTACTTGTGGGGACGGTCCTCATAATTACCGCAAGTCCTCACAACTGCCATTACTTATATAAAAAGGTCCCCATAACGACCAATATGTAAAAATATGTGTGTGTGTGTGTGTGTTTATATATAACATTATTCAAACTCTAAGTGTATACGCAAGTCATAGGACCTCCCTTATTTAAATTTTTCGAGTCAAGAAATATGACGGCTCCTTCTCTTATATGGATGTTTCACCCTCATCCCCACCATTGGTAGTATGAGAAAGAGAAGACTGTTGACGAATTGACGAATTTCTAGCTTACCAGCTAGCTAAAAATAATTTATTTCGGATAATCTTTCTTTCATTTTGAACCAATATCACCAATCATTTTTTTTTTTTTTTTATTATATAAGATGTGTAGAATCGCCCTTCCAATGCCCGAATTTTGTGAAAACGTTTCAATCCTCTTTTCATTTATACTTTTTAAATTAATTGAAACATTATTTATAACTTTTTCTATACTTATCATGAACCATTTTTAACCACAGACTCTAAAAAAATCGATAAATGTTACGACGGCAATGGTATATGATAATTTTTTTTCAATGTCGGTTTTATGAAAAAAAAAGTATTTATTCATTATCTTAACAAAAGATCCTTCAATCAAAAAATATATTTGTTGTGTAGGTTTTCGTTTGTAATATTGATTTTGTTTTTTTCGTAGAATGTCAAGAACGCTCGGAGATTATATGTGCTATTTTTTGTTGCACAAATTGGGGACAAATGCTGTTTATCAATCAGTGCAGTATTAGTATCATTGTGCAGCGTAATCCGATTAAATCGTTATGCTGACTCAAACGTGCGCTTGTCATGTTTACTATACTACAAGTATAGATATGACATGTTGTCGAAATTTAAAAAGTTCGAAATTTGTTATCATCTGTTGCTTATGCCTATGATATATATGCAAATACACATTGATGACGTATCTCCTAAAAGTTTTAAAAACTAGATTATTTTTTGAATTCATAAAGTATAACAACAACAACAACAACAACAACAACAACAACAACAACAACAACAATAAAAAAATAATAACAACAATCGTCCTCAGATCATTTTTGTTTAAATTATTGTCTTTGTTCGATCGTTAATATTTTGAATCATTTATTAATTTTTATTAATTTTCGACTTGTCATTTTGAATGTTCTAAATTTTTGACGGTAATTTGATTTAATAAAAGGGTTTAAAAATGGCTATTTAATATCTTTATCGCATATTTCTGAAATCCTTTTTGAAGTGCTTCTTCGTGGTCTCACCTTTGGTTCGTAGAAAATTAATCCTACAAGACGAGGCATTGGAGTACGTAAAGAGCACTTTTTGATCTTGTCCTGTCAAACTTATTACATCTACTGATTAGGCGTATATTTAAATTCTATTTTTCTCTCGTTCAATTTTAATTATTTTTAACTATCATCAATAAAGTACGCCCATCATCTAAAAAGATTCGTAAAGTAGATTAACAATTAATTACAATAGTTTAATTTTATTCATTTTTACAATTGTTATTTTGATATTGAAAATTAGCCATTGAAAATTGTTGGTTTTTTAATTGCGGTTGTCTCGCATCGAATAATACATAAAGTAACTGCGGTTTCACGTTGACACATGAAACGATAAAATGATCCAGTAACGAATTGGACAACTCATTAGGAATATAGTCGTTACGCTTACGAGCGGGGTGATGGGGTATATGTGTCTCTTTTTAAATTGTTTTAAAATTGCATTCGTATTTTTGCTACAATTACTCCGTGGAAGAAATCATATACGATTTTTAATTTGTTTGTCGAAATGTCCGTCTTCAATGTTACTTTGTTAGGGAAGACCAGGAGCCGCGGGCTGTTCGAGGTGTCATTTTACCGCGTAACGTCCAGTCCAGGGTCGGAACAACTGGACACTGGCGGAAAAGTAAGAATATAATCGAGACGATCGTATTACCGAGGATAAACGAAGTAAGTCGAGACGCCACGAGAAGAAGGAGCTCGGAATTAATGGAATTCTGCCGTGCGAAAAGGACGCGAAATTGATGATTTACCGAGAAACAATACGTTCGATATCAATAACTTCGAGATTAAAATCGTAAATATATGAATGACGATAGTCTTACTCTATATAGATTTTTCAATGTAAATTTCAATGTAAATAACTGATGATAATAAGAAGAGTCCTAGTATCGCCAACGCACATAGATTATGTCTTCATTTTGTCAAAACATTGTCATTTCGTAAAAAAATTATATATATTTATACATAATTCCAATGTTTGATACTCTATAATGCCTCCGTTTCTATTTTTAACGAAATTGATATATTCATATATTTGAATCAACTTTGTATACGTGTATAAAAGTATATTCGAGAAAAATTTGTTCTTCATCACTGCAATATTATGTCATATATGGTATATATTTATGAAGGAATACACCGTATATATATATATATATATACTCTATACATTTTAACGTCGAAATATCGAACAATATTGGCATCAAGAATGGGATTCCCCGTCTTTGAGGAACACTCCAAGTGTCTCACTGTGCAAATAGACCACGTATTCCGTGAGAAACGCTCAAAACATATGAGAAAAGTTTTTGGTAGTGGAAACTGCGCATTATATATTTCTTCGCGTTTTCACAATGCAATTGAAACTTTTTGTGTTTGAGGCACAGGTTTATTGTAACGTTTCCTCAACGATACAATGTTTCTGTCGAAATTTAAATCAATAGCAAGTTATTCACGAAAGTTATTACAGTTCTAACTGTTTGGATCGAAGTATTGAATTTGCAAGCTCGAAAAAAAAAGTCAAACTTACGAAAATTTATATCTTAAAGATATATACATGGACTATAGTTTCATATATTGGCTCATCTTAGATCTGATTAGTTTTAGGTATTAGGAAATACAAGTTGGACAGAAAGGGAAAATAATAATGTCCATCGTATTAGCAACGAAGAATGTCAGGAGCAGGAAAGATACGAATACTTCGAGATACAGGAGGATCGTAAAGAATGAGAAGAAAGAAAGAGAAGGAAATGACGAATTTGGAGATGATTGTGGAGGAGAAAATGATGACAATCATAGTAATAATATCACTAATCTTGTCAATGGAAATATTGACAGTGATAAAAATAATGGCTATGATAATGATGATAGTAATGACAATACTGATGAACAAGCATAAGAGTTACTAATAAATATCATTAATAAATCACGTCAGGGTGGCACTTTTTCACGGTTTTTAATCTATGCATTTTTTTCGTGGATAAAAACTAGATTGTTATCATGGCCCTTTATATATATATATATATTAATTATAGTTATTATTTATTTATTAATTAAATGTTATTAATATTATGTGTATGTTTTTTTTTTTATTATATATATTAATGAAATTAAATCGATACAGGAAACAAGCGCATATATATCTGTACGATTTTCGTAAACTCGCTTTACACGAGGAGATCGAATGCAAGTGCGTCATTGCAATTTTCGCCCGGAACGCATATCAAACGAACGCGAAAGCGCAGTCACAGTCCGGTTTACCGATAAATAATACGCCATTAATTAATTGCCGATCTCGCTGATCCTTAGTTACCGAAAAGTCAGTCTAATTAATGACGGATTCGCGAACTTGGCCCCGCGAAAGGGAACGACCGTGGACTGAGCCACTTCAAACGAATGGCTCGCCCCCATTATTAATGATAGTTAGCGACCAGCCGACAAGCGGATCTCATATATACATATATATACGTTATATATGCGACAATGACGCCTGCACCTATAGTCGCCGCGAAAATCTAACGTAATGATTTTGTCATGAACTTCGGAACGCAATTGAATGTAAAAATATCATTTATATAAAAAAGAATTAGGTTTTGACACAATTGTCAGTTGCAGCCAGCGAAACATCGTTAATATCAAATTACGTATACATATATCGCGCGTTTCTGATTATTCGATAAAAAAGAGGCTAAAGCTGATGATAACTGTAACCTTATAGAAAAATGTATATCAAAGAAATTTTCAATTTGATGTAGGTATAATTAGACAATACTACTGAAAATGTTGACTACAATTTTTGTCTTGAATTCAATGTAAGAATATCGATAAATAAATGATATAATATAATATACAAAGACTCTAACGTTCGGACCTATCGAAAATTCAAAATGGCGATTGAAATTAAATAAATACCGAAAAAATCGATATTACATATTTTTTAACAACTTTGAAAATGGTCTAAGGTAAAAATCTCTAAATTCAAAATGTCGGATCTAATATGGCGGATGGAATATTCGGAATGTCGGTGGAATGAAAACACCACTGGGGTTTAACGAGCCGTAGATAATTACGAATATATTCTTAAAATAATATACTTTATATGTAAAACAGTTTATATGTAAAACGTTAATTCATTTGTTATTAATAGTACATTATCTCCAGAAAGTTACCTGACATATAGTCTCGGTTCTAGAACTTCTTCCCGCACAACACAATTCGTCCCGTGATGACCTGAGGAGCTCTTGAGGACGTCCATATGTCCGTTTTTTGACCTGAGGAGCTTCTCGGGAGCTCCTCAGGTCATCCCGGGATGGACTGTGTTGTGTGGGTTCGGGTTTTGGTACATTCTGGACCTGGCAGAGTGGCGCTGGAGTGAAAATTAAATTTTGCGGAGTCACACTTTAAAAAGAGTGAATTTTTCATTTCTTATAAGTGAAATTAGATTCGATTATCTATTCGATCCAGAAGGAGTGACATTTTATTACGACTGGAAAAGTAAGTGAACTTTTCTACATGAGAAAAATAATCTGTAGTCTAAAAATATTCTGTTACACATTTTGATACGGAGTAAGCTAAAGTTGTGTCAAATCATATCTGTAAAATTGGACGGATGACGGTGCAGGTAAAGACGGATGTCGATGAAGATGACGAACAACATGAAGAAACATACATTGATGATAACGATCGTGATGGGATAGTGATGGGATGATAACCGATAACCTCTATTATTATCCAACTTTATCATATGTTATAATCATCCCAACATCATCCGTGATCATCATTCAACATCATCACAATTCCCATTCGACATTATCATACGTGATCATCATCCGTCATCATCATCCTTTATCCAACGTCATCATTAACATCATCCGACATCGTCATCGTCCTTATCTAGCGTCATCATCCGTGATCATTATCTATCATCATCCAACATCATCATCAATCATTATCGGTTATCAACATAGTCATCACGCTTAAGAAGTAAAAACTTGGTTTTCAAATTATAAAATCAAGAGGTTAGAAATGGCAACTTTCGTAACTTTAACGCTAAATTTTAAAAAAATGTCTGAAACGAGCGTCAAAAAAAAAAAAATACTTCGGATTATATATACATCCAAAGAACAATGTCTGGGCTTTTCCATTGTTTACGTATATATGGGATTGTCGATTTACGAATGAATTATTATCAGGAGGGCGCAGAGCGCTGGCGCGGTTTCGAGCCCGACAAACCCCCGCCCAGGGGTGGCATCCCCCGTACGCTGGACCACAGCCTTTTGCGAACGGGAAAGGTATAAGATCCGCGGGTTCAGGGCGGTTTCAGTCACTCCCACCTGATGTGCCCTCCACCACGGCACGGGACCACGTGGCTTTCCCGCGCTTTCACGACTCTCCAGTTGCGCCTGTGACTCGTTACGTCTCGCTTCGCCGGTCGTCGATCCCGATCGAGCCGCCTCTCGATCCGCGACCTTACGTGATTTTCTTCCCTCTATATACGTACGATCGGATCTATACGGCTTTTCCTCCCTCGCACCATCAAACGTCCACGAGTCCCCATCCCTTATTAGCATCATCCCTATTCTATATATGTATATAGTGCCGCGACATTTTCCCGGCTGGAAGTTGGCGATGATTGTTATCCGATAGTTGGCAGTTACTTGTACAAGAGTTGGCTGCATTCGCTGTTTCGAAATTTGAAAAGTGATTGGATCGCCATAAAAAAAGAAACATGAATTTCCGTGAAATGTAACTATAGACTACCGGTAAATAATCGAGTCGCGCGCGCGCAAACAGTAACGTGCGATTGTCATATGTATTCGATTATTTCGATATAAATAGAAAATTTGACAGTTTTACGCTTCATGGCCAATGTTGGATTTTGTCTTAAGTTCGCTGGTCAACGGTGTAGACGTTGACCAGCCACGAGTCTCCCTGTGATATAGAAGAAAAACTTGTTGCAAACTTTGTAAGTGTCGTTCTTCGATGTGTGCCCACATCACACAGATGTCCATTTAATGGTCATGCCGTTACATGATTGTAAGCTTCGATAATTGGCGGATCATGTCGCTAAACCCCGACGTCGTCATTGTTCGAGCCGATCCATGCAAAAAAAGCGTCGAATTTCAAAGTTTTTAACCCATTATAGTTGATTCGGGTCAGTCGGTTTATGCGCAAAAAAGCATTAATGAGAGTGGTGCTACTTTATGTGGTGATTGGTTTTTCTTCCTTCGGGTGTGAAATTCGTTACGACATATTTCAATCTCATTGGTCGAAAGTACCGATGCCCCTTCTTGCCATCTCCAGTTTTAGAGCACTTATGCGACGTCAGAACAGATAAGATTAGTTATGGGAAATCAATCTTCTTGCTTTACGGATCATCCATTTGATATTGACAGAAAACTGTTTTTCTATTTTTCTTCATACAAGTAAACCTATCCAAGCGTCATTCTTAGATTTTTCTGAAATATGTCGTAATGAACATGGAAAACAAACCCCCCTCCCCAAACAGGAAGTAAAATGCAAAGATTGCGATATCTTTTAATGATTTTTGCAATGAAAGATCTTGTGAATTTTAACTGTTCTCGATCCTTTTAACAGATTGGTTTTTGAAGTCTATGAGAAATTCAATATGGCGAATACAATATGGCGGACGAAAACTCGAAAAATTAATTGGATTGACATGTATGCACAGATAGATGTCGCTAGTGTATTAAAGCTGAATAAATGCTACATAGTCCAACATGACGACCATCCCCTACGTGAATATTTGCCATATTTATCGATAGTTTTGCTTTTATCGTATGAAATATTTTTCGACAATACTGACAATAACGACGTAAACAAAGTACATCCAACTTTATTCCAGTATTGCAATTTTGACTATGCATATACATTTTCTCAGTTATGGCAACGGTTTACTTCCAAACGTAAACAACGTAATTTATTCAATTAGTTTTTTTTTTATTTGAAAACTTTTTAAAAAAGTTTATTGCAGATTATTGCAGATTCACATTGACCAATTTACGTCCAATAATGATCGATTATGATTAATAGATCAATCGAAAGTTTGATTTTATAAAGTTGGACGTTTATCGTCTCTTCTTCAGCACTGAATCATCAGCAGTTGCATATTCAGGAATAATATCAGGAATAATCCTTGTCAGGAAATTACGACAGAAACGGAGAGATTTCCTTCGCATAACCTTGATACAAACTTCAATATTGACTCGCCATTTATAAAAATTTCTACAGTTTTCAATTATAACGCTGAAGTTTGAAACAATGGAGTTCAACGAAAGTTATCAATAGATAATTAGGGCACCAGTTTTGGTATTTTAACGACAGACTTTCATGAAGAGAAAAATTGAAATTTTTTATGGTGAAATTGATTACACTTTTTGAAACTTTTACAATGGGTATGGTAAACATTGTTATTCTTTACAGTAAATTTTACTATACCGAAAATATAATTACTCTTATAATGAGTGGATGTCCTCAGAATGCCAACTGGCCCGGTAAAATTTTCAAGAAGTGTTTTCCTATCATAATACACTACTGGCGTGTTCGTTTTCTTGCTTTCTTGATAGCTTGCTATGACCGAAACGTCGCGTTAAATTTGGAATTTTTCAAGTAAACCAGAAGTTTTAGAGTTTCAATTAAAAACATACAAGAAAAAAAAAAAAACGGAAACGCCAAGATTTTTTGAAGGAAGTCAAATTTTATAAACCTTATAACGATGGCTTTTGTATTTTTTACTTTTTCTCGAATAGACCACTCATTTTTTGGGCCCAATGGCAAAAGCAGGCCCAGATCAGACCCAACTTGAACATTTTGAATGACATTTTTAATAAAAATGTTTGAATTTTGCGGGAAATGTTTGGAAAACAAAATTTGTTGTTTGGCCCGATAATGTCACAACAAACCGAAGTTCGACTTGGGCCGGTTTTCGCCATTGGGCCCAAAAAGTGAGAAGGTCATTTCTAAGAAAATGGAAAAATTACAAACAAAACAGTAATGAGATTTACAAAATTTTAAAAATGTTTGAATATCATCAGGCATTTTCAATTTTCCGCGTCCATTTTCGGGCCCAAACCATTAATTAGTTTAATGTTACTAAATATTACATTCTGATGGTGTAAATTTTCCAGTAGAATCCAAATCTGCCATAAAAAGTACGAATTATCATCGAAAGTTTGTCTTTTGTCCGGCTTGGGCCTGTTTTGGGCATTGAGTCCCAACACTGAGAATACTAAAAATCATTGTTTTCGCTTCTTTCACTTTTTATGCATAAAATAAATTATAAGTAAAATGGAATGGAATAAAAAAAGTGTACAGATTTTCATTGGTCTCCGACGTTACGAATTTCAGCATTAATTTTCATCAGTCGAGAAATAATTCCTATAATTACGGTAGACGCGATAATGTTTTCAATGACGGACACCGCAGCCTATACAGGATCGGCGATTTAAAAGTAAAATTTATATCGAAAACAGAATGCAATAGACAATCGAAAAATGGACAAATGCGTATAATTTACTATGTTTTCTCAGGCGGTCGTCGAATGTTCCCACGAAACTTCCATTCAGGGAAATGTTGTTGAAAGACTGGAAATGCTCACGCAACGATGAATGCATGTTGAACGGCCGTCGTTCGGTGTTGCATCTTTTAATTTCGCGCGACGAGCCGTGATTGGTGCAACAAACACAGTATATATACAGTGAAAGTGAACTATAAGTGTAACTCGAGGTGGGGTATTGT
The DNA here is from genome assembly GCA_030522945.1 of Trichopria nigra. Taxonomy (NCBI): domain Eukaryota; kingdom Metazoa; phylum Arthropoda; class Insecta; order Hymenoptera; family Diapriidae; genus Trichopria; species Trichopria nigra. The sequence continues at coordinate 10,592 of JAPYZR010005138.1, forward strand.
CGAGTCGGTTTGTAATTCGGTCTTTATACTCCGGGGGTGGTTTTGCTAGGACGGATCTCGACCTCGAGTCGAGGCCTCGTGGCAAAGCACGAGGGCATCGACCAGGAAGGAAGAAGGCTCGAGGCCTTCGGCGACCGTCGAGGATGCCGCCACATCCTCGACGTGGATATATCTCCTCGGTAAGGATGACAGTTGGTCTATTAACTTTCGGAAACCATACCCACTAGTAATACAGCGAGATATTCTATTGTTCGGGGTGATCCAATTGTTTTTTTTAAATGAGCCATTTTTTTTTTTTTTGAGCCAAATTTGAATTCTACTTTAATCCAGTAAGTCCCGTAAAGATGCACATTTTTTTGTTGATTTTCGAGCTTCATTCTCAACAAGAAAAAAGATTTCGAGAAACGACTCCACAAAAATGGATTTAGAGAAAGGAAAATAGTCCAAGATTATAAGAGGATTTTTATTTCAGTCTATACAATCCTTGGGTAATAAAAAATTCATTAATGGTACCGCAACCAGGTAGAAATTAATCGTGGCATTCCGTTTTATTGTAAAGGCCCTATATCGGAAAACCATTATAAAATCTGTACGAGAAAATCTCTCGATTCTGTCCA
>JAPYZR010005139.1:0-21114 GCA_030522945.1 Trichopria nigra
GAGATTCGAAGAAAGTTCGACAAGTGAAAATCGGTTACCCGAGTAACGAGTTGTTTGGAAAAACTGGGCACCTTTTGTTTTTGGTCGAGGCAAACTGGCTGAGATAAATAGGAATCCGTCGTGATCGGACGCGCAACACAATATCGTCGTTGCCAAACAATAAAGATTTAATTTATTTTCAATCTCAAAGAAGTGTTGTTTTTGCATCCGCCCTAGTTGATAACAGACATGATGTTGAAAAGTAACGATCGTATGTACATTAACAATTGTACACTAGGATAAAAGTTATTTGCATTTATAATTATATGTAAATTAATTTCTACATGATGTACGGCTTAATACGAGTCTCTGTATTTCATCTCTATATATAGAAATATAAATCATCATATATTTATATACCTTCATCATTATCCCTTTAGGAGTTTCCTGCGATGATTGAAATATCATCAATATCAACGTTACATTAATATGTTTTAACACGAATATTGTAGTATGTGTAATATTTATTTTACCTCATTTCGGTATTAAAAAGACACGCGCCCTTTTAATTTGTAGGCGGAAATGAATATTTAATTCGCAAGCCGCAATTATTTATACGTATCGACCTACACTCCTATATAAAGTGCTGCAGAGATTTATTTAGCAACAGGTTACGTAAAAACCAAATAATAAATACACTAAATGTAAATGATCGAGAAAAAATTGAACAAATATATGTATGATAAAAGTACGTTCTGTTTATCGGAGTACATAGTGTTTGACTTTGAACTTAAAGTAATATTTTTATATTAAACATTTGTTTTTATAATGTGTACATTAAATTACAAAAGTATGACTTTTTTAAACTAATGCATAAAATGTAAATTTTGTTATTACGTTTAAATATAATAAAAGATGATGTTTTAATGCAATTTTCTTTGAATTTCATCAAAGGCGAGTTAACTAAATGTTTGTTACATTAAGTAAGTGTGTAACAGATAATTCAAAAATAAAGTTGAACGCGACAAAAAAGTACCGCAAAATGTACGACCTCGTTAAACGAGCCCCATTTCCTACAGCAGAATTGACTGCAGACTCGAGGAAAAGTTACACCATGCTGGGATTAAAGTCACTGCATCCCTCTTTTCCCGGTCAGCAAATAAACGCTTTATACGACGAAGTGATCGAAAATAAATAAAGTACGTCCTATATAAGAGAAGCAATAATAGAATTTGCCATTTTTTATCGTAAAATGAAAACGTTACATTTTGTAAATGCGCGATGTTTAACATCTGCTTCCCGCGTGAATGTCAAAATTTTTTCCATATTTCAATAATTTTTAAAATCTTTTACGGACCCAGTGACCTTTACTTACAGTTTAGTAATTTTAAGAAACCGATCGTAAATTTGCGATTATGTTTCGTAATTTTAAGAAAGATTTAGTAAAATTACTAAAAATGTTACTGAATGGGATATATCCTTTGGATTATTGGATAACGGGTATAAAGTTACAAATTTATCCTTATATGTATAAGGATACCTCGGTACGGATCAGGACTGTAACGCACCGTTGCATACGGAACGGATCAGGCTTACTTATAAGCCATGGCAAAAAGTATGGTTGGAACAGGTATTTCTTGGTAACCATAAGTGTTTGCCTAATAAACCTTAACAATTTTTTCCGTGTATGCATTAAAAAAATACAATTTTCGACATTGTCAAAAATGCCCCTACAATTGCATCACTGCAGTGAACCAATGCCAATTGAACCACGTATTTAGACACATTATTTAATTTTATTTTTAATATGTTCTTATCAAATAGCGATGAAAATATATAGTAATTTAGACCATATGTGACCCAAAAATATCGATGATTTACGAAGTTATAATTTATTCTCGTTATTTTTAACGCAAAATTATGTACATTTTTTAGTAAATTTTTTAATGAGAATTATAAGATAAATATATTTTATTTTCAATTTCAATGATATCGTTTATCTATTAATGTATATTAACAGTTTCAAAGTGGATTTTGCTAAACTTGAGATATTTTTAAATATCCGAAAAAATCCACAAAATAGTAGTTTATGCACCAAGGGCGTGAAACGGTCATTTTACGCCTGTGTTGCATACAATATTTTTCGATCCATGGGGTGTAAAATGACCACACCTACATGTGTAAATTTAGTAACGTATGTTTTATGCAATTTAATCGTATAACTGAGAAAAAAGAATCAAAATTAAACAAATATTACGTTTGATTCGTCAAATTTTGCGGTTTTTAATTTTCAGACTACTTTTATTTCACGCCCCAATGGCGTAAAATTGGCATTTTACGCCCCCTGAATCGAAAATACTATTTTTTATTTACAAACATGTTTATGTATTGAAAAATGTAGCAACTGGAGCGTATTTGCGAAAAATCATACATTAAAAGTTGTTATTATAAAATAAGTCCCCTGTGTATAATACGACTAGATATAATGTAGGAGATAACAATTTTTTATTTTGATTTAAATTAACGAACACTTTTTTTTACATTTTAAACAGAAACTAGGGGCTTCGCCCCTGCGGCCTCCGGCCGCCAACCCCTAAATAGCTGCAATTTCCACCAGGGAACTCTTTCTGGGATTTTTAATTAGGACATTTTTAGAAACCGTCAAATAAAAAAATAATTTTTCTCGTAATGTCGATATCCGTCAGAGTAAAAATGGCACGTATTACGTAAAATGTCTGTCAAAATTTATAATACTTTTTTAATTGTCGGCCTCTTCGTTATAATATATATGTATATACTATAGGGATATATATGGAAACTTTTATCTGCAGACATTTTTACATAATAGTAGCTATTTTCGCTTTTTATTACGTAAAATTTTAACACATATTGCCTGTTTTTCATTTTACGATTTTCTTCGTTTTAAATTCAGATAAATAATATTTGTAATCCTTGAAAAATACAAAGAACTAGAATTAACATTGTATATATTATTATAGAATTTTGATAATTGATTTGATAAAACATAATATCATCTAGACAACATCAAAGTATGCATCATTTCATATTACATATATACAAAGCACAATAGATAAGAAAGGCTTCGCTCAATGGGTAAACATCAGCCGACTGCTTTCATCGAATGATTGACGTGCTTATGTCTGAACGGTGTTATACTATATTTTAAAAATCAATAAAGATTTTGAGAGTGAACAAAACATTGAATATTTATTTTTATACCCACATATAATATACTAGGTTTCTTACGTAATATATCATATAACTTATAATGCATATATAATATACATTTGATATGAAATATCGCAATATTTTATTTATGTCGAATAAATTAACCCAACCTCATTTCAAAGTTGTACGATCAAATCTCCCATTTTGCCACCAAAAAATATATAATTTAAGTTTACCCGACAGGTCGTTTAAGCAAATGTTTTTTACATGAGTTTATAAAAATATTCTGTGTATAAATGCGACACGTGTCCATACCTTAGAATTTTACGATGCTTTGTTTTAATAAAAAGAAAAAAGAATGCGACGTGTCGATAAGCTGTTGTAATATACCCCTGCCTATCTACGTCATTGTCAATTTCCGCACATATGTTGTGTCGCTGATTTACGGTAAAGGGAAATCACTTGATGTTTGCGGCACTGGTATATAAAGTACTACTCGTTATGAAAAGTGCACGTTTGTGATTGAACTTCCAATTAACGTGGGGGATAAAAGCGCGGAAAATATTTTCCTCGAAACTCATAAACCTATATATTTGCTTGTCTATATTACAAAGAGAACCAGAAAACGTACATGAATAACAAAAATATAATAAAAAACTTGTCATTTACAGACACAATGCCGATGTAAATTTATAGGTTATGTTTGTCATAGCCATATGAAATACGCGAGTTAAGTCAGGCACGAGATGAATTTCATCCTTCGAAAGATGACGATTTTTGCATCCATTATCGGGATAATTGCCCTACTGAACATTTCCGTATGGAATCCCATGTGGGAATTTTACGTGAAAGTCCACATATGAAAATGTTGTTTGTTGGAATCAACAAAATTCCGGGATGTTTTTTTAGATAATTTTAATCAATAAAGAAACATGTTTTATCTTAATAGAAATCCCATATAGGAATTAAGAAATGTGAATTCTATTACAATAAAGCATGTTTTTTTCTTGTTTAAAATTGTCGAATAAAACATCCCAGAATTTCGTTCATTCCAAAAAAAGCATTTTCTCGTATATGGGATTTTACGTCAAATTCCCACAAGGGATCCCATGTGGGAATTTTCAGTAGGGTGAAGCTCAATTAACGATGCGTTTATTTCATCAAATGTTGATGAACACCATGCACATTGTTGACGAAACATCAGGATTGACACAAACGAGAGTATTGTAGTAATCGCATCAGTATTCTACAATTATGTTTTATTAAAAAAATCTTTCAAGACTCTTGGATGCAGTCATCGTTTATTAACCCCTGAAAAACGGCTTTTCTATGCGGAGGAAGATTGGCGAAGTTATTGTAATTCGATTAATTCCGGCGGGTCACGTTTTAACCGTCTTTGTGATTTCATCTTGCGAATTTTCGCAGATAATCAAGTTGGAAGCCCTCGTACAGAGCATTTGGGGCAGGGAAAACAGTTCATCCGTAAAATTCATTACGGTTCTAAAATTATGATTTCGGCTTGTTTCTAATTAACGATTCAAAATCTTGCTTGGAATTAATTAACCATTCGTATATACGAGCACGGTTGAAAATCTTGATAACTGTGATGCGATATATTACGCCTCTTGAATATACAATGCGGGAGCCGCCTGATGTTTCGAACAATATATTTATTTTCTGTTTCACGAATACTATAATCGTACAGGTACTGAATTCTGTCCGATCGTTTTAAACGGCCTTCTGTAATTATAAATCGTACGATTTTTCCGGGATTAATATAAAATTATCGGATTTCAACGTCAATAAAACTGATGGATAATTTCAATTTATAACAAAAAAAGAGAGAAAAAAAAAAACAATTCGTTCATAGATGTATGTGTAAGACAATTAATTACAGCGTAAAACAGTTGTTTTGATAATTGAACATAACGTATATTTTCATTTATTCAAAGCTACAGGAGTATAATTGTTTCGTATATTATCAGTTGCTTACCGGTTTTGCTTAAACATTTTTACAGGTTAAGTATTTTGTAAGAAGTTTGACTTATTTTAATAAACAAAAACAATCATGTTTTGTACAATCCATATAGATTATGCATGATTTATTATATGTACAGGATTGAATACTTTTTCACATATTATTCATATTTCGTTCAGTATAGTGTAAATATAGTATATTGTCTGCCGAGGGCGGAAAGGAATACATTCTTGTCGTCTTTATAAAATCAAATATATAATTGTAAAATATTAAAATTTTACCATTAATAAGAGAAGCACTCACTAATCGAGCCTAAATGCAAACAATAAATAATATTTGTTTTGTGCGAGAAATGATTGATTTTCCCTGAATATTTATGTATTTTCTTTTAATGAAACATGTACGAACACATGTTTATTTTCATTGAAGTTTATTGAATATATCCCGGCTCGATGTTACACAAACATTCGTTAATACGCTGGACGTTATTAAATTTACTGTATGCGACCGGCGTTAGTGGTCGGAGTAACTTTTAATTCTTGTGTACATATATAGCGGTCACGAGTGATTTACAGAAAATAAATAAAAAATCAATGGTATAAATATAGTACCGCTGTATCAAATGAAATGAAAATATTGAGCGGCGGTTTATTAAATTTTTAACTTATTGTACAAAAAAATTGTACGTGGCGTAAAAGGACATTAAAATCGACATTTCTAATTCGTTTTAATGTCAATATGCATTCAGAAATAAGACTGCGTAATATAAAACTAAGATTATTGCCGCTGTAACATTTTAATTGTATAAACGTAGGAAAATGCAATTAAATATGAGTAGAAAGCATAAATATGTTTCATTCTGTCATTGTGTATGTCTTTTTGATAAATATTTTCCAACGTTTTCATACCCAGTCAACCATCACAGAAGTTATGTCACAGTTATGTAACAGGTACATTAAAATGTCCGCCTCAAAATTGTCACAGTTACATAACAGTGATTGTGATGTAATAGTTACATAGCAATTACGTTACAATCACTGTTATGAAACTGTGACAATTTTGAGGCGGACATTTTAATGTAGCTGTTACATAACTGTGATATAACTTCTGTGATGGTTGACTGGGTAGTATTTAGAAGTGTACCAAGGAATGCATGAACAACAGTATTACCTATGTATCATATTTAATTTGAAATATGATTTACGGAACTTGAAATGGGTAAAGTAGGAAAAGTGCATAAAAATAATACAATAAGAAGATAACAATAAGAAGATAATGTAATGAAGCAGAACAAAAAGAATAATTGTGAAAGTAAAAGAAGAGACTTTCCGAGATCGATGAGAAGGAGACGCATATATATGCCAGCACGACTCGTATATTTATCACGCATTTCCGATTAACTGTTTTATTATCAAAGTACGTAAATGTGCTACATTATGGCAAATTTCCTCTATTATATCGAGATATCGCGTGATACGATTGCGTGCTCAGTGCAGTATTATAGAGACAGTTATTCGATTCAATCGAACACGAGTAAGCACAATCATGATGTATACAAATAAACAAGAAAGGGAGCGAGGATATGTCCGACAAAGGCATATAGATTATCGGTTATGGGAGTGTAACGAACACCACATTTACAACTCAAAGGTTGAAGTGCAGCGATGTAAAAGATGCGACTTAGCACAATGGAGTTTACAAAAATTGATGAAAAATGTCATTCATGTTTCGACATTTATTTGATATAATATATGCCATGATGGTAGTGGATATATTAAACAAAGAAAAAAATACGTGAATATTGACGTAATACATGGAATACATCGTAGATTGGAATAAGTGTTTGTGAGACGGACGAATATCTAATGTTTTTCTAACATTTTGTATATAATTTTATTTTTATTGACGTTATTATTTATCATTTGTATATATATAGTAAAATTTAATAATGTGTTTTAATTACGTATGGACACCATCGTGTTTTTATCGAGCAAAGTTTTATTTATTGGTATATATATTTCAGAAAATATGAGTCACTTTAGTAAAAAATGCAGCAACAATTTAATATTGACCGAAGAAATAATTTGTATCCATTTGTCTTCTTGGACTAGTATAGGCTATTTAAAAATATTAAAAGAAAAGAGAACAATTGATTACTTTTAATTTCATTATAATTAAATTAATTATTTATTAAAATTAAATTGATTAAAATAATTTTATATTTATTATACTATATTAAAAAATGTTTAATAATAACATTTTATATTTTAAATATTAATTTTATAATAAAATTTTTATTACAATTTATATTAACATTTTTAAAATTATTTATAATTCCAATCAATTTTAAAAATTTTAATTTTTTAAATATAAATATATTTATATTTTTTTTTATATAAAAAATTATTATCTTTGACTGAATATTTTGTCCCAGTAACTATTTTAAAACTCGATTTTATAAATCGTACTATAGTGGACCTATGGCTTATACAATATCAAGAAACTCTCCTTCCATTATGCAAACTTGATCTTCGGTAATTTGTTTGAGGAATCGCTTTAAAAGAGCAATTTTAGTTTACCTCGCGAATGCAACTTTGATAAATCATTTAAATTCTTTAATATAACTATTATTCATTTCGTAGAATAATATATAGTCGAATTTTCATTGGTTACATTATTTATGAGTTTTAAATCTTAAAGTTAGCAAAAAATTAAAAAATCAACATGGCATTGCCAAAATGATGGAATACTTTTATAATACATCGAATATCGAATTTATATCGAATTCACGTGAAAATTGTTATACGGGGATTTTAAGGTGATCGAATGGAAATGTGACATACGATGATATATTAAAAAATGAAACAATAGCGGATCCAACACAATGTTTCCCAAGTGTAATAAAGATCAAGACAAGTTTTCAGTCCAATAAGCAAAGGCGGCGCAATATTAAAGTCCATGCCAAGGTAAGACTATAAAGTTAAGGTTCAAACTATATTAAAAGTAAGACACGTTGGTGGAACAAAAAGCCAATGTAAGACAATAACATATACTATAGCATTGTTTTTATACTAATTTCGTGCCTTGTCCCATTCGCCAATCCGTTTTACATATAAAATACGCTAATCTTCTCGCGAAGATATGAATAAAAGCAATTCAAAAGTATTATTGCTGATAAGGGATTAATCATATCATGTCGGATGAAGCCATTTTGTCGGTTGAAAAACTGGTCAAATGGACCCAGAACCATTTCACCTGTAAAGTATAGTATAATATACTACAAGTCGTAAAAATCACGAGAAACTGGACAAAAAAAAAAAAAAAAAAAAAAAAGAATGAATCAGCGAAGCTCCACCAGTCCTAGAAATGTTAAAATATCATTGGCTAATAAAAATATATTCCAATACTCCAACTGACAATGTTCTGACCTATTAAGTTTTCGACTTTAAAGTCGTTACTGTCTTTTCGACCTTTGCTTAAGAGTCGTTCATCATCTCGCCTCCTCTGCGGTACGTGGACACTCAGGATTGAACTTATTATTCCGATTCATTGCCGGAACTTTCATATTACTATTTACATGTGCTTATTGAATTGAAAACTTTTCTTGATATTTACTGGGCTTTTAGAACGAATAGAATTTAAAATTTTTTTAAACATTTTATGTACATTGTCCATCAGCCATCTTGATTTTTTTTTTATTTTGCCCCTTTGCATTTAAAAGTATATACAATTACATAAATTTTATATATTAGAAAAGTTTACGTCAAAACCAATTTTGAGAACAAGGATCTTTCGTTGAGAAAGAATACTTCTGTGAAGTGGTTTTCACTGCAGTTTTCAGTGTTGTATATATATGAAAATAAAGATACACATTTAATCATAATTGTTTCGTTTTTAATGAATCGTTATTGGAATATTCTTTTTTGGACGTCATATTTTTATGAATGACTATTACAGTTCAGAAGGTATATAATACAGTATAGATAATCTCCGGATGTTCTCTCACCTCCTCGATAATTTTTTCGAAATTTCTCTTACATGTATACCATAAATATACAATTTTCTGGTAATTAACATCTACTAAAGAAAATTTTTAATTTCATTTGAAATTAAAATAAAGAAGCCCACTACATATGGGGACCACATATATAGGATTCCAATATAGTGGGTAGACATAATATGTGTATAGTTTATAAATATATATATGTAAAAATGGTATACAGGGAGAGATCCCTGTATTACCTACTGAACTGTAAGAGTCATTAATAAAAATATAACATCTAAAAAAGAATAAGTTACAAACAAAAATACACGCGAAACGAAGTATATTTCACTTAAAGTTATTACATTGAAAATGAAGAGCAAAAACCTCAAAACTAAAAATTATGTGTTAATGTTGTCCTGTATTACGCGATAAAATATCACGCGCGCATTCATACGTTCGGAATGTACAGTTATTGTTACAGAAAACCACAGAAACAGGCAGCGACATAAATCAACACGCGTATGGAAAAACGGTCATATGTTCGTCTTCCGTCGACATAAATTTGCCCGCCTGTCTGAACGCGAATATCCGTTTATAAATATAAAGAAAGCAGTATCAGATTCGCTGGCACAAATGCTTTTAGTTCCATTGTTTTATATGAACTCGCTGCATTTATTGTATATATATATTACGCTAAATTCTCCGCACTCGCTGTAGGGTATAGATTAGTCATGTATGGTCAGGTTAGGTTATTTGATCAATTTAATAACGTATGATGATTTGTAGCATTACGTCCCTGGTAGAAATGAAAACATTTCTTAGCCAATTCTTAGACAGTTCAGATATTTACCATGTTAAAGGCATAGGAGAAATGGATAGTGTAAGAAAAATCTACTAGGGGTATAGTGCACGTGTAATCGAAACAAAACACCGGGTGATTTGTAAAACAATCATCAATTATATTTGTTAATTTCACGTTTATTTTCCAACGAAACTGTCGTTGTCTGATTGTAAATGTCCTTTTGCATTTTCATTGTTATCGGTTTCCTTTGATACTTTATTTTTGAATACATATTGTAAAGATACAATATTTCATTATATTTTCTTTTCTCTTTCCATTTATTGAAAATGTGACAAAGTAGATAAAAGTATACGTGTTGTATAAAAATTATAGTCATATTTATTATTATATGATATCATATATATATAATTAAAATAATTTTATAATCTATTACCGATATCAATAATGATTATTTACTACTGCTTTCGAAAGTTGAATTTTTGCTTTAAAATGCTATATATATAATAATATTTACATTGCTTAAACACATAATTTCAAACCCGCAACCAGTCCTTCTGAAAAAAGAAAAAAACATCTATACGCAGTTTCTCTCTAACTACATAGTAAATAATGATAGAGTAAGTTAAAAACTCGATATTTTATTCACGCGCCATTTCGTCACTCCAACTATTAGATTAACTCTATTTTAAACCGCGCGCGTACAAAGTTTTTGCGTATAAGTTTTAGTTTTCACCACACATAAAGTGCTCCTATTTTGTTTTTGCACCGCTCAGGTAAATATACGGAGTAAAAGCAAGCTCTTCGCTTCATTCATTTCAAATTTAACTTTAAGCATTCTTAGCGTTCTTCCTTCGCTATCGCCAACAAAATACGGCAGGCAACTCGTGAGTAACTTTATTCTTATTCTCGCTAAGCGATTGGAAAAATTTGGTTTGCATTAATTTAACAATTTCTTTCCATCTCTAAAAAAAAAATTTATTATTTTCAAGTAAATATTTACTTGAAAATAACAAATTATTTTTTCAGTGTAGAAGTTTTATTGTGCAAATGCATAGAAAAATTAACGCGAAACTATATATAAACTGCCGCCTGTACTTTTTTAAATAATTTCCATAAATTATATACCTGGTCCCGATATTATTGCTGTACAATTATTGGAACGTTCAATGCCAAGTGCGGACACTTTTTTCGATAAACTTTTTAATTTCAATCTTACTTATAAGATTGAATCTACCCTGGTAGAAATTAATCATGGCGCTGTATCGATTCTGTCCAGATTGCCAAGAATAATTACTGATTCTAGACTGGAAAACTATATGTAGTACCAATATCCGCAGAGGATCTGTACGTACAGGATCTGAACAGAATCTGTCCAGTTTTTATCTAGCAAAAAGTGCAATGTAGATTCAAAACCGTACAATTTTTCATGAACCTGTCATTCTCTTCTTTTGATTCATTATTCTCTTTTCTTGCTTCATTCTTTTTCTTCTTATTCTTCTTCACGACCCTCTTCTATTTCTAAGCATAATTCCTCTACTCTTTCTTGATCCTGACATTCTTCGTTGCCAGTACGATGAATATTATCATTTTCCTTTTCTTTTTCTTTTTCTAATATTTGCAATTTAGAAAAAAAATCATATGTATCATTATAAAAGTAATTGTCGTTAAATATTAAATTATTTTTCACTGTTAATTTTACTTTATATTTTTGTTTACGAAATAGTTCACGTCCTTTCTTTTCCATTTCGATGAATTTTATAGTATACCTACATAGCTGATGTATATTCACTTGATTAACTGAATAAGCTATTTTATTTTAACATATAGAAAATAATTTGACATAAAAATAATCATATCTAGAATAGCATCTTATCTATATAGTCCAGAATTTATAGTAATTTTCACTGTCAAATTTCTAGATTTTCTAAACAAAATCTACACAGAATCGAGAGATTTTCTCGTACAGATTATATAATCGTTTTTCAATATAACGGTATGCCACGATTAATTTCTACCGGGGATATATTGTATAATAATATATTATATATTATAATATTATATAATTATATAATTTCTAATTTGCTCATTTCATAATTCATCAGGTTATGAACACTTGTTAATATATATATATATATATATATATATATATATATATCGAACTAGATTTTTAAATAAGCTTATACTTTTTTCATTAATTTTTGAAGCGCAATGAAAAACGGCCTTATAATAAGGATCTGGAGGCATTTGGAAGAATACAGCCGTATATACCAGAATATAATGATTTTCGAAATTGCTTCTGATGAATTGTTTCGTCATTGAAATGGCAGGTATGAAAGCGATTATTGCTTTGGATTGACAGAAATGCAAAAAGAAAGACGTTAAAAACACGCTTGACGCACGTACAGTATGTTCCCCATGATTTCGAACCTCCCCCCCTTTATTTTAATTTCTTTCAGTCCTCTATTTTAGATGAAAGAAGGTAATATAGAATCGGTAATGCAGAAAAGAAGCGGTTAGATTAAAAAAATGAGTTAAAATAAGGGAAGGAACAGACTTCATTCGCACGCGACTGCTTGACCCGAAAAATTAAAATAAGGGGTGTCCTATACTGTACATGTATATTATCCACCGACAAAGGATTGGCAATGGATGAATTATTTTTTATGAATTTTATTTTCACCATTGCTGTCGGATTAATCAAAAGCAAAATGAAGAAAATGTATATAGGAATCGGATAAAGTGTAGGAATTATATATAAAAGCCACTCCGCATTTTCGAAATGACAGCGACGTTGTGTAATATGTTGTCACTTAATTGGAAATTTATATCGCAAACATTCGGTCACTATTATATATAATGAAAAGTACCGATGACGGTCGCAGCGAAGTTAAATTTACAACCGCAAGTACGACCGGAAGCGAGGATTTCCACGACGACTCTGGTGGGTAATTGAAGAACAACGTGATCGCCCGGCTGCACCGTTGTATATAACGTTGAACAGCACGTGTGTGACCTATGACCGGCGAAGCCAGGAAAAACAAACCAGAGCGAGAAAGCACCGGTATATAGTGCTGGAAAACAGACTTTATTATTGCAAAATTGCAATCACCACAAGGAATATGGGCATGAATATCTCGCCATGATGCCATCCCTTCAAGCACTTCAATACAGAAAAACAAACAAATCAAAATGATTTATTTGCTTCCTCATCCCTCTCGTATTGGTGATACACATATATGAGCATTTTAAGGTTACTATCGGTTTTTCAGAATTTATATTATACTTACAAATGACAAAAAATATTTTTGTTGTACGAACAGAATTAATCGAGATGATTGAAGTTGAAAAAAAAACAAGGCCCCTGTCTCGCGTACACTTGCGTTACATTGAGGGGTCTTCATTTTTATTGCAAAATTTTTTCCACTCGATATTTGATTTGTAAATATCATCCTCTCATTTTTAACAATGCTTGTTCAAAACGTATTAAATAAAAGAATTTTTTGCGAATAGCATTATTTTCATGTTAAGCATGAATTATCTGAATTCAGGAGTGGAGATTCCATTCATAGATATTTTTATTATATATATATTTTACACGGATGAAAGAATATCTACAAATAATATAATAGCGTGTGTAATGATATTGGTGTATATATGTAAAATATAAGAAATTGGTACCATGTTCCTTGAATTTTTGTTCGACGTGAATGAAATCACCCATGTACGTGTTTGCAATATTAACAATAACAATGATAACAAAGAGGCTTTCATTTTGTGCGATTGAGAGCGTAAATGGCGGAATCGGGAACAATGCATCGTCAATCCGGCGAGATGAATAAATGTACAGGAGAGCGGCGGCAGAATATCGGCGATTGCGTATATGTATGGTCGAAAGTTGAAGTAATTCGTGCATTCACGGAGGAATTGCCGTTGATGTACGTATACCAAACACGTGGGCGTCTGAAGCTATTAATTTCGCGAAATCGAATCGGTTTTAGTGCGAAATCTCCATGCATTTACGTATTGAATAAAATGTTTGTGATTAGTGGTACACGCGAATGCATGCTCGGATGACAGGCCATATTGCACGTATATATATGTATACAATAGACGGTCGTTATATACATGTATACGATGTAGGTGCGCATTGTTTTTCGATTGATTTGACATATAATTTGTCCAACTTTTCAGATGTAATATTTTTTTCAGACTGAATTTTATACATTTCGAATGTTGTGTATATGTATATGTATATACATATATATATATTTACAAATTAATACTTCGTCATGCATGCATATTATTATCTCATTATTGAATAATAAGGCTGATATCTTTCGATAAACCAATTATACATTATAAGTTTGGACATTTGTATTACTCCAATAATTATAATATTCATATTAATAATAATTATCATTATTGATATTTCGGTGGGTTTATTTATATCGAAATTCATTAGAATGTCGATATTGTGATACGGATTGTTGAACAGTAATTTCATTTATTGATAAATTACCCATTATATATATACTAATTAATCTCACTGATAATAACTATCGAAATTTATTAGAGTGAAACTCAAAGAGTTCAAGTACAAAAGAACGAATTTTCACACTTTCTAGATTGAATTTTCACTCCATGAAATGTATAAAGAGAACAATTTCCATTTCATCATCATCATCATCATCACCCTATGAAAAAAACAAAAAACAGTTTATGGCCATTTTTTCTGGACTCCATTACTTTTAACATAGAGAAAAATTGGGCAGATACTGATGTCATTTTCTACTAGGGCATCATCATTCGTCATTAAATTCTTCTGTTAATCCATTAATGCCGGGAAACTGCGATTTTGTTACTCTTTTTCCAGCCTAATTCTCTTTCCAGCCTAATTACCTTTTCACTTTGTAAAAGAGGGGTAACCTCATGATGTTCTTCATCATCAGTAAAGAACTTAGTTATTTCTATAGTAAATTCTTTTAAATTATTATATTTTTACCATTTTATTCTAACGAAATGTGACGGTTTAACCCTATATCTACATGAAAATAAATGGTTCAACGATCTCCCGACCCATGGATTTATCTGCGAATCTCGATGTACGAAAGTTTCCGAACTCGCTGACTGAAAATATCCAGATTTCGGATATTTAAAATGGCCGATGCAATGCGTCCGACGAATCTTTTTAAAGGATCACGCTTGAAACTTACTTAGGGGTTACTGAGGTCGCTCAATTAGGAACCGACAACAGATTTTCGACACTTAAAATGCCTGATCCAATATGGCGGACGAAATTACTACACTATTTACAGAGAAGAGGTTAAACCGCCATTTTGTTAATGAAATGTTAAAATTTAAGATAAAAAAAATTCTGTACGCAGCACGACTTTATTTCGATAGTTGTTCAAAATTCATTGTATTATTGGTGATTAGTGATTGCATTATATTACATTATTATACGCACTTTCACGAGTCGTGTCGTCCCCTGGCGAAAAATAAAAGTGTACCATATATACCTCTTCAATTCTGTAACGTTTGTCTATACATATAACGTGCGTTTTCTCCATTTCCATTTCGTGCAGAACCCACGATGCTTCGGCTTAAGTTTTGAGCTATGTATAGTGGTACGGAGTAATTTTGTAAATAGCAAAAGTTTTGTTTGATATTGAGCTATATACATATATAGGCTTATAAGATCAAATGGAGCCTTCGTAGGTGGGAAACTATATCAGACATAAGCATGACAACTAATGCTATATCGTTCAATTTGTAAAGAAATAAATAAGGCAATGAAATTAAATTCGTAATATATATTACGATATATATATTATTTTCCATCTTATATCCTTATACCGTCTCTCGTTTATAGAAAAATAAGAATGTGATATTTTCCGACTATATCGAATTCCAACTGCCAAAGTCAAATGGAGGCAATACACATTTATTTGAGCGTTAGAAACTAATATTATTTCAATTTTTTGTATATAGATTCTTTGGAAGATTTCCAGTATATAAATGTAAAAACAATAAATTTTTTCAAAATCATCTTATTCTGAAAAGATGACTCTAATACCTAGAGTCAAAAATTTTAATTTCCCAGTTGTGGAATAATGCTATTATTTTGAAAATTAGTTTCTTCAATATAGACCAATAAATCGATTACCTGTACTATCGAAGCTCTGTGAAAAAATAACAATCAAAGGAATGAAAGACATATTGCGAGATAAAAACATAATACCTGAACGTCAAATCGGCTTTCAAATTAAATACTCGGCGTTGGAACGAATAAGCAGAATGACAAATGAAGTACGAAACTCTTTTGAAAAGAACAAATACTGTACTGCAGCATTTCTTGATGTTACACAAGCTTTTGATAAATTGTTATGGCTCGATGGCTTTCACCATAAACACAGAAAAATATTACCAATGAATCTTTACTATCTTTTAAAAGCTCACCTAAGAAATGAACAACGAATTTACGAAGTTATATGTACAATCAAAGCCGATGTTCCACGATGTTCTTGGCCCAATTCTGAACCCGATCTGCACTGCTGACTTATCAACCATGAATGATATAATACTTGGCAATATCGCAGACGATAATGCCTCAATAATATCATCACGTTAAAACTCAGCGACTGCTTCTCTTATACATTAGAAAAGTATATTTAAGAAAAGTACAGCAATAGTTAAAAATATGGAGAATTAATATTAACGAAAACAAATCGGTACATTCATTATACATAGGAGATTCAATCAAATACTTAGGAATGCATTTAAGAACGCCGTTTAACGTGGGTAAATCACTTGGGGTCAGAAAGAAAACAATTAAATCTAAAGATACGAATAATGTACGCAGGAAATCAATGCTATCAATTGAAAACGAGCTACTAAACAACAAATCCATTAATAAGCATATATATATGGACCTATTGCTTACAGTTATGGGGACCAGCAGGAAACTTCCAACATAGAAATAATTGAATGTTTTCAAACCAAAACGCTTAGAATAAACACCCTGGTAGAAATCTGTCCAGTTTTCCGTTACACTATATTTTATCTTATATTTGTATTTTATTGTTATCCTATACCTTTAACATCGGAAAAAAGCAAACTGGACAGAAACTAGACAAAAACTGGACTCATTTTCTACTAGGGCATCTTAAACGCTCGTTGGTTTGTATACCAAACGAGATATTAAGAAAAGGTTTAAACATCCCATCTGTCAAAGAAGAGATATATTAAGATATAAAGAAAATTTCAAGAATAGACTCAGCACATACCCCAATAGATTAGCAGCAAACCTCATTCAACAACAAGCATGCAAAACGATATATTAAAACCATATAATAAACAGTTATTTTGACGTGATTTTTATATAGATTTTTGACGTCCTGACGTTAAAGAACACGTAGATTTAATCATTCAATATAACCTTACATTGAGTTCCATTGTAAAGTCATAGCACGGAATAGAATTTGTACGTCGCAAAAATAGAACGCATTTCGAGCTCGTACTGCAAAATCGGAACGACGTTGAGCATTGCGGGATGCATCACGCGTCAAGCATGATCGTCGATCTTTGCGAAATTGGCAGCTGCGTACTTTTACGAATCGATCATCCTAATTTATTTACCGACTGTTCTGTCAGACGCGTCGATTTTCCGCGAGGCAGAAATGGGAATTTTACATCTGGCTGAAATACGATTGCCAGTGCTGAAAGCGCACGTGAAAAGTATGGTCGGAATATTTGTCAGGGATTGAAATTATTTCACGATAAACAAAATTAATGTGGATCATCTCTAAACTAATAGTACTTTATGCACCAAGGGCTTGAAACGGTCATTTTACGCCCCGAATGGTGATTAGACGCACGAGGGCCGGCAAAGCCGGCCCGTGGGTCACCTTATCACTATTCGGGGCGTAAATACCGCGCCCGTGTTTTTGAATACAATATTTTTCGATCCAGGGAGCGTAAAATGTCCATTATACAAAATTAAATAAATATATTACGTTTGATTCGTCAAATTTTGCGTTTTTCAATTTTCAGACTATTTTTATTTCGCGCCCCCAGGGCGTAAAATCGAAAATTTATTTACGTGTATATGAAAATCGACTTACAGACATGCAACGTATTTGACCATTGATGTTGATATTCCAAAAACTGACCTCCATCGCAGGAGAAATTGCTATTACCGTATAAAAGTGACTGTGTAAAAGCTATTACTGTAAGAAATGGCAATTTTTACACTACTCACGTATTAAAAAAAAAGAAATTGTTGTTTCTTTTTCCACAAATCAAAGAAGTGCTTAGTGGGTTTTAAAATGTGCACTGACAACTCGGCGGTAATAAATTTTACTACCATATTGTAATATAATTTATATTAGAATTATAGTAAAAATCACCATTTTAATACTAAAATAGAATACTCGTCCAAAAATTACATAAAATTTTACTACTTTATTTACAATTTCTGGTTATAAATTTTACTAGTTTCGATATAAAAGCGCTGCCCATACTTTGTGTATGCAACCAATTGCACGCTTTCAATTTTGCATAAACAAAATGTCGGAAAAATATACCGGTACCGGGTAGGACGTTATCGAAGTTTTGATAGTGACCTAAAGTGATAGACTATACTTCACTATACGTTTCTTTTTTAATTTTTCGAGACCATCATCCAAGTAAGTAAATATAAGTACACATGGACTTCAAATTTTATTCATTTAAAGAAATCATCAGCGGTACGTGACGTACTCGCAAGTTATGGAATGACCAATGATTTGTAAATATAAAAATTCTAAATGTGGCATATATGTATATTTATATTTGTATGCGCGTTGGCATTTTTGTCGATATAAGTTAGGCTAATATGCCTATAGTCGTGCAATAAGTAATTGTTAGAATGCCATCTGCTTTCCATTAGTAACGCTTTATTCACAACCCTTACTTCATTCCTAAGTTTTTCAGTGTGACTTTTTTGATGCTGCACTGTACCGCTATTTTGTGTAGTCTTATTATACATACAAACATGTAGTATAATTCATTAAAAAAAAAAATATTTTTTTTTAATGTAGGTGCGTTTTTGTGCTTCTAGAGTGGCGTAGAGGCTTTAAAATGACAAATGTATGTGTATAGTTGCATTTTTCAGAATTATTCAATACGTACTATTATTACACAATTGCAAATATACTGCAATTAAACAAGTATAATTACGAAGTTTAATAATACAACGCACTAATGACTCGCGTAAATGTTTCCATCGTGACCGTACGCTAGTATATATAGTAATACTATTCCTACGCGATACGAATGCTAAAATTTCAGCCAAGTCATATTATCCACACCTGGTTAGAATTAAAGCACAGGGCACAATTATCGATTAACCTTCTTCGCCCACACCTTATACACTATCTTATAATTAACACTGATGACAGGACTGAATATTTGAAATCGAAAAGTTTCGATAAATGAATCTCGAAAAATTAAAATAAAATTGCATCAACAACAGCAATCGATGTCTCGACGAAATGATAAAACAATACTATATATAAGAAGTGAACGTAATCCGGGCACTTGGCCAGATTATATATATACTAAATCATGCATATATATAGACGATTATGTAAATTGATAGTCGATGCTCGTTGTAAATAAGCTATTTCAATTTCGCAGGCATCGATTGGCATCGAAATTCCCGAAGTTTACTGGCACGCGCCCGATAATTTCATTACGCGATAAAATAATGTTATCGGCGCTTCCGAATTTATATATATGTATTGATATACGATCTACAATGTGTACAGTAGGGCGCTTGATACAAGACTACGCGGAATTATTAGACGTTTCTATTATACATATAACAAATTTATATATATATTATTTTGCATTGTGAGCAAAAAAATCTCCAACATTTTAAAAATTTTTTCATACATTTATCCACTTTTATTATCGTTTATGAATTTCATTTTCCAATTCTTTACTTAATTACTTAAATATTTTCCAAAGATTGATTTTTGTCTGTTTTTCTCTTCAAATTCAATATTGCCTTCATTTCTCTCGTATACAGACCATTTTTTCATTGAGTTAATATTCGTACGAGATAGTGCACTTTTCACAAAATTAAACTTTATTCGTTCTGACGTATCTTATTCCCTTTCACCAGCTTTTAAATAATTTTGAATATTCAATATAAAATTTCTCGTTTTACGACTGTCGTAGTTTTATAAATATATATAATATTGAAATTAAATACACTCCTTTTATTAAAGGAATAAATAAATTGACGTTTCGGTCCTATTGTGTGGACCCTCTCAGAAATAAATTATATATATATAATGAAAACATGCAGAACGCAACGTGTCGACTTTGCGCTACACAGTTTCGGACACAGAATTCATTATGAATTCTTACTGGGACATATGTTTTTTAATGAAAATAAGGCTTCGGTAAAAGCGAGTATGATTAAAGTATCACGTCGGTATTTAGCCGCTCTTTGGAAGCTAAAGCGGCTCGGTCGATAACGTCAATTCCTAACCTAAAATATTTTAAATTCAACGGAGAGTATAGATAGATTGTTAAGTCCAAATCTATTTTAGGGTGCTTTTACTCGTTTTTTACAAATGTACTTCAACTTTAGCGAAATCCGTTGAGAATGGGGCGAGAATTCGCAAAAATAAAAATGAAATTACACTGTAGAATTCTCATATTTATTCTTCCGAATAATTCATATAAGACGAAAATGAAATATGAAATTTATTTTATTACACACGAAAAGTTGTGTAACGGTGAAGAGATTGACAAAATGTAAATGTCATGTAAAGATAATAATAATAAAAAAAGCACCAAATATCATTTCCAATGGTGCATTTCATCACTAGTGCGGAAAAAACAATTGTCGACAATAAAATGGCGTGGAAAATACGAATTTCTCCTATACCATTAAGAAAATCTGAAGAAGAGCAAGAATGACTACTGTCAATGTTGTCTCTTTCAAACCAAATTACACCAATTGAGTGGCTTCTTTTACTTCGCCTGACGCAAGGCGGCGAAGTATTGAATTTACCAACAAAAAATTTACGATTCTTCAATTTTGGGAATTTTTTGGTGGAAATCTATTCGACCGATTTTTAAAATTGACCACTCATTCTCTTCGTCTATTCCTGGACAACATGAAGG
>JAPYZR010005140.1:0-21942 GCA_030522945.1 Trichopria nigra
TATGGGCAGTATGTATATAAATTGTAGTTCAAGATGCGACGATGCCACATTTTCTGTGCTCGAAACGTATTCATAATCGATCTTCTCTTTCCCGCGATGATCCTTTCTTTGTCTTACCGAGGGAACCACCTTAATAGCGTTAAGATTTAATGGTTACAACAAATTTAAGCGCTATAGGGCCGACAATTAGAACGCGTCGTGAAATATCGTTGACGAAACAGATTTACATAAAGTTCTATATTTTAGTACGAATTATACGAAGGCGAACTTCTGATGCAATTTCAGATTTACTATGAAATGTTTCTGCGGGCAAATGAAGCGAAAACTTCCTTAAGATTTAATGGTATTTTCTCTTTTTTATGAACGAACGTACATCAATGAATATGAAATGATCATTTCATTTTATTTCATTTACTGAAACGTAAATTCAGAGTTGCAACTAATTTCAACTAATACTTGGATTGAAAAATAGATCTAAAGAAAATTTACGTAGAGGATAAATTTCGATTATAATGTCGAACCTAATTTTTGTTTACAATTTTGCATTATTTACATTTTTACAATCCTTTATACAAATTTAAAGCTTCATTTTTTTTCATAATGAATGGATTTTGTTGTTGTTACGCAGCGACTTTTTTTCAAATAGTTTGTGATATTTTTGATTTTGAGAATGATCATGACTCATCTTTGCATTTCCTCTTCCGCAGTTTTCTCATTTTTGTCAATTCCGTTCTTTTTCACATTTCGTCCGTTGTCTTTTCAACATTTTTGTGGACTTATATATAATGCAAAATCCGTAGGATTTCCGAAGATTTTTTTCCGATGAGTTTTGCTTATGATAGTTGCCAATTCGAGTGAAATTTCACTTTTTATGAATTTTTCTGGAGTGTACATTCTATGACTCACTCCATAATATACAGTATAATTTAACTCCAGAAAGTATGAAATATCACTCTTGAAAAGTGAAAAGTCAAACCAGAGTAATTTTTATTTTACGAATAAATCGTGTAGAAATTAAAATGGTTTTTTAGATAATTCATAAACAATCCGGCAATTTACCATGTTCAAGGCGTGAGAAAAATAGACAGTGTTAGAAACGAATGCATAAATTCCATTCAACATTGAACCTTTAGATTTTTATAAAAATTAAAATGCTTTGAAAATATTCATCCAGCATATTGGATGCGCCATATTGAAGAATTTCCGAAATTCGTGATCAGCGACCTCACAAACCCCCGTATACACATTTTTGTAAAAATTGATATATTTTGAAAATTTTCGTCCGCCATATCTGATACACCATCTTGAATTTTGGCAAATTTAACAGCAGATTCGTGATCAGCGACACAATAAACTGTGTTAAAGTTACCGGCAGAAAAAAATTGTCAATTTAAATCATTGTACGTGGAAACATCGAAAATTGCATCATATTTTCGGCTTCAAGCCGCCATATTGGGTGACGACATTTTGACATTCAATTTTTCCGTCTATACGATTTGAAATTTCTGGTCCGTGGACGCACAAATTTCACTTCATAATGATCTTCTCGTCCCAAAATTGTTGATAAAATAAATGTTTAGGTGAAGAAATAAAAATTTTATGTTTACTAATACAATGTATTTTCTTCATATCTGATTGTTATTTTTTAATTTTAAGTATAAATTCAGAAAGGACGATAAATTTTACGTTAGATGATATGTCCACCTGTATGGTGTGAAATCTAATGTATAATGTAAACGAAAGACATAAGAGTTATTGAAATTTCAAACCAACAAATGCATGGAATGCAATAAGTGAAACCAAACAATGACAGAAAATTGAGAAAAGAACCGCAAAAGCAAAGAAAATCGCACCCGAGCATGATAATAGCTGCACAACCAGTATATCGCACAGATAAATAAATCGACGCGCGTTCTTATCGATTTATCGCGGAAACGAGCGCAAGTCGAATTCACAAGGAGGAACATCAATCTCTCCTTTGTCGTCGAATTCGATGCAACGACGTTGCATTCTCCTTCGGTATTCTCGCCGCGCAAAAATCCCCGAAGAAACGCGGGCACGATCAGAATCTCTCCTTGATCCTCACTTGGCCGATGGGTAATTACACGCGAACACGTCAAGCTGTTCTGTTCCTGATAAATAATTGGCATTCGCCTCGCGAACCGCACGGCTCGGGTGCTGCGGCCACGCGCGGCACCGCCACATCCGGCGGGGGATTCAATTTATTCCAAACGCTAGATTCAATTACGTGCACTATACGTGCGAAAATTGAAGAAAATTTCAAAGTCGCACGACACATTAAATTATGCCAACCATCGCGGAGACGCTGAAACGCCGTCTGCTTTATCCGTATATATATATATATATATATGTACAGGCGAAAGAATTTCAAATTTTTGCTGAATTTTTAGTTTCAGTTCGTAATCACATCAGAGGTAGCAATTTTCAGTTAACTTGAACATCCATTTCCGGTAATTGAATTCGTCAAAATTTAATTCCAGATTTATGATCGAATAACTCAAAAACCATAACACTTTTCACGTTTCGATACGCCATATTGGATCCGCCATTTTTATTTCATAAAATATGCGACGAGAGATTCCTAATCAGCATCAAAAATTCGTCCAGTATACAAATTTTTATGACAATCGAGGCACATTAAAAAGTTTCAACCTCCATTTTGGATCAGCTATTTGGAATACGAAAGATATAACGAGGGATTCCTAACCAACATCACAGATTCATCCAGTATATAGATTTTTATGAAAATACAGGCGAGTTAAACATTTTCGATCGCCATTTTGAATCAGCCATTTTGAATTATGAATATTTACATATATACATATATCACAATCAAAAACCTATACAAACAAGTATTAAAGAAGTAATTCGAATAACCTATCATAATTTTAAAGAAAAATACCCAGTAAGATAATTGCGGACTTACATGCTGCGGTGTGCTAACTGGGAACTGACATTAAAAGTTAAAAAAATAATTAAATGAAAAGTTCTAAAATGGAATAGAATGCATTGCAAAAACTACGAACGAATTCGCTTCAATCTTTTTAAATTAGGTTTTTGACATTCAACAATTTTATAGAATGCATTTTACTTTCGTTCACTGGATAAACGTGAAACTTTCACAAACTTTCATATGCAGAAAAAGTCGATAACAATATCAACCACTTCTATTTTTTTATAAATGAGACATATGTACTTGCAATATTTCAAAACGCTATTATTCGCGTAAAAAGTGTCACGCTTCACCGCGATATGAGAATGTTATCACAATCGTGAAGGTAATTTTGGAACAACGTAAACGTCTTACTCTTTTCGAAAAGTCGGCATAAAACTGCCGAATAAAAATGAAAAATATAATTTTATATTTTACTAAACTGTTAGCGGGGAATTTATCGTTATTTTACCAACAAAAAAAAAAAAACGTTTCTCGAGAGGTAATTTACGGTGTATTTGAATGCTTTTATGGAAATGTGATTTTACAAGATCGCATTCTCCGCGTCGTAATTCAATCAAGAGGGCTCATTCGTAGTAAGCCTTTCTTGCGATCATGTAACACAGCAGTCTCATAAGAAACGTAATCTTGTTTACATCTCCTTCTTTTGCAGATCTATATTATATCTGCAAGAAAGTAGATTATCATCTTGCTCCGGAGCAGAGCACGCGGAAAAAACGAGGGGCCCAGTACAATAGTTGGACCAAAGTTATTCCTTTAATGCTCTTAGTAAACCCGGCTACTAATTGGCTGGGTCAACTACTTGCAATCGGTAATTTTTATAATTACATCCACTATACGTTATCAGCAGGGTTAACTATTGTACTACAAGACGCAATTGGAAAATAACTTTTTATTAATTAGTTCAACCAATGTCTTTATTGCGTAATATATAATTGCGTATAGTTCTAACATTCAATAAAATCAATGTTTATTCGTGTATATTGTTCATTGTTTTTATTAATGTTGATGTTAATATTGATAAAAATTATCAATATTCTACATTTTAATAAGTGATACATTCTTTTTGCTTCGAACAATCCTCGGCCATGTCTACTCATGAAATATTCATTTAGATGGATATTATTTTATTTTATTCTCATATAAATGATTTTAGTAATTGGGACGCGGAAAAACATACATTGAAAACAAACGCTTTATATTAAATTAGGTTAACCTGATGGTGGCCACACCCAAAATACGACCATGACCGTGCAGCCTGGAGGCCAAACGAAGTAGTTTTTAACATAATAATAAAACAGTATACAGCTGCTAATAGATCTTCATCATAAGCTAGTGACATTTGGACAAGATCATTGCCTCAATCTATGACTCAATCTATAATATGCCCGAATATTTAGAGTCGAGGCGGTCGTTTGTCTTGTCTTATCAATCATGCCGCTGATGAGACAATTACCTCAAAATATATGCATAAAAGTGCCAAATACCTGTATACGCGGATTTTTAAAGACAAATGATCTTGAGGAGGCATCGAGAGGACGACCTCTTATTCTAAACTACTACTACGATTTTAGGTCGTTTATTACCAATAGGTCGCTAAGATCGTAATAGTTAGCTAAACTTTACAGCTTGGCCTTTACGTCTATCGATGAATAGGCAAACAGCCAAATCATCGGTAAATAATATAGCCTATCGGTAAGTCACGTGTTAGTTTGTAATATATGACCCTCACGCCCTGCTCCCGAAAGTAGTATAGGTGATATAAAACATTCGTTTGAAATGACATCGCATTTTCTCCAGAGTCAAAGAAAATGGACAATCATGCTGGTCCTCGAGAATGTAATATGTGGGCACATAGTACTTGTAAGAATACTTTCTCAATAACGTTTAGAATCTAGACAGACTATAACCTTATTGTAAGTGTAACCAAAACATCTTCTTAATTTTCATGGAAACACAAAAGTTATACTTTTGTACTACAATAAAAGTCTACGTTATATAAATTACTCGTACATTTTCAATTACATTTTTTTAATTTAGAACAAACATTTTTTTTTTCTTAAAAACTAATTCAAATTCAAAGTGCTCTATATATTTTTGAAATCCGAATCCCTTATAGCAATTGGCAAATGTGCAGACAATATGCTGAAATTATGGTTATATTTTAGTAGATTCCATCATATGTTTCTTTCTAGAAAATGAGGATGAGAGGTCTGTTATGATTAATAACGAATAGTTGAGTCTTGTACAGCATTAAATTATCTTTAAAATGAGAACAAGAACGACCAAAATTGAGCGAGATAACCCAGGTTAATTTCGACAAAAATAAGGCCCCTGCATCTTACAGTTTGCGTGTTATTCAGGGGACTTCTATTTATTTACATATTATAAGTCAATTTTTCAACTGCCAATCGATTTATTACCAGAATTTCAACTGCACTGACATAAAGGCATATATATATAGTGCCTTTACATATGTATATGTATATATAATCACAACTTTCAATGCAGTCGTAATAAAAATGCTGTATATGATCGAGAATATTTTCTTTCTATGTACTAACGGTAAACAAATGATAAAACTAAAGATAAAAATGCAATGAAGAAAAGTTATTTCTTCGATAATGAATTAGAATCACTTATAAATATGTCACCATAGGAGTACATGTTTTTAAGTATATAAGGATAATCAATTTACATGAAAATAAAACATGGAAATTGAGCGCGAACAATTGCGTAAAACAGAGGAATAAACAACAGTAACAAAGAAACGGAATATAAGTAGATAAAGACGATGTCACAACTATTATCTTTCATATATATCGAATCTACATTATTCACCTCCCTACTAATTAAGCAGGTATTGTTTACTTTTTCAGCGTGCATCGACATGGTAGAATCACTGGAGCGAATTTTACTGCGCTTTAATCGCTTCGAGTATGAGAATATACAAGAATGGGCCAAGGTGGAACTCTCGACATGGGATGATTTTATGAAGAACCTTGCATCAAAATGTAGCGAGCTCGCCAAATAACTGTTATCATCTTCGTAAAATTTGCGTTAAGGCTTGTCGGATTTGTTGACGATGATTACAGAAACTGATTAAATTTCGTGGTTTGCTAAACAAGGTCATTATTGGTAATCTGACTTCCGAGTTTCGAAACAATAGGGAGATGCGTATATAAAGATTCAACTTCCATTTATTAATGATTCCGGCGTAAATACGACAACGATGAATGCCCGACTGCCTTTGAAATTGAACGGAAGAACATTGATGGCGTCTAGACACATCATAATTGACATTAAAATTAACTCTTCGTAATCTAGTGACTTGGGCGATATCTATATGCATAGGACAAATTTTCCCTCGTTGAAAAAGGAAAATAATTTAAAGGCTTACATTTTCAAGTAGCTTGAGTATAGCCGGAACTTGAAGCGCTTGACTTTCTGCTTTGCTTATGGCACATTCTAAGATCATGCAAATTTATTCTTCCGGTGTTATTTATCGGAAAATTCTCAAGAAATATTTGTTTTCAATGAGTTTCTAGAAACCCTTTTAAGTGTTGGACGTTTCGCGCAAGAGGCGTAAATTTCTTTGTCGTTCATTGCGACTTCCGGAGTTTCCCTAACGAGTTTTCTTTTCTCGAGCGCTCCCTGTTTCCTTGTTCCACTAAACCCTTTTCTCATCCATCTCCAGGATTTACGGCGCGTTTCACGTAAAGGCAAATATTTTCACGAACCCTTCGTTCCCACGTCTACTACATTAGAAAAAAACGAAAAGAACAAAAAAAAAACAATAATAATAAACATCGAATCAGACGGGGAACAGGAGAATGGAAAGTTTTCGCGCGTCGGCATTGTAGGGATCTGTTATGTTAAGAAGCGACAGATTTGTAGTTTTACACGGTCATACGGAATTCGATGTGACGTAACCGTTGTTCTCGTCTATATGGAAAGTGCATAAAGCATTCCAAAGGCTCTCGCGATTTCCTCTAATCGTGAAGCTTTGATAATATAAGAAACACATTTACTTTACAAGTCGCCACGCGCGCTTCATTCATAACATTTTTTTTTTCCACTGAACGAATTCAGCTTGCATCGCGTGCACGGAAAGCGGCACGTGCCTCTAGGGACGAATAAATTTGAAATAGTGATTATTGAATTCTTTTATGATTAAAAAGTATTTATAATTTGTTGATAACATATATATAGCTATATTAAAATTCAAGGCATTATCTAACAGTACTCTCTAATTGCAGTAGTGGGGATTCATTCTAATAAGAGTGAAAATCGCGTCGCTCGAAGACAAAAGTAATAAATCATTGCTTAAAAAGAATACAATTTACTTTTTTCATTTGATAGAATTATATACGATACATTGGATCGCATGGATTTAGTAATTCTGATAGTGATTGCCATATCTTGTTAATTATATGCATCAGACCTATTAACATAACCTACTTACGAGAGATGGATTTCACGTATAGATAGTTTAAACAAAAATAAATATACGCGCGCACTGTATCAAAAAAACATACAATTGGTGCGAAAATATATTTATGGTAATGTGAATGGTCTATCTATCGCATCTTCCGATTACATTTATGACGCATTTAACTTTTCTTTTATAAAAATGAGACGTGATAGGAATATTGTGAGAACGCCATCGTTTTCAGAACCAAAAAATATTTTAGAAATTATACTTCGCGTATCAAAAGAAAACAAAATATGATGTTTTGTCCGTCAGTGTAATAGATCGCCTAAACAAAGTCAAGTAAACTTGTAGTAGAAATTTTAGATATTTTGAAATTTTCCAGCCAAAAATTAGTGACGGTAAAATCGTAATAAATCAGCAAAAAAATCTGATTTATTTCGCAAAAAAAAATCATTATCGGGAAGAATTTGAGAAAGATTTCCCACAATTACAGATTTTTCAATTGTTTTTTTAAGAAACTATATCGAAAAAACTAAAAAATATTTGTTGTTTGTAAAACTGTAAGCCTCTTGAGGATCCACGTAAAATCAAGGTGTATAGAGCATTGCATGCCTCCACCTAAAGGCATTACGTGGCCTTTTGGCGGCGTGAAGAATGATCTTCCGACTGCAGTAGCATTTATCAAAGGAGCGGATCTTAAAATTATATTGAGAGCTTGAAAACTAATTCGATCTCTTTCACTTTCGTGTAATCCAGGTTTAAAGTTTCTAAGCCATGACAGGTCGATTCGATTAACAAGTTTAAGTGTCACCTTAAATTCTTTTTCCTTCCCGTCTTCGTTCATGACGGTTACTTCGGTGGACATCTGAAAACATGAGCAACATACTATATTGTTATATACTAATCGATTATTAATTATTTACAATGTATATACCCCCCCCCCCCCCTCCCCACACACACACATAGAATCATGTACATATGTATGTATGTATATATGTATGCATATTTAAAAAGTCATGCTCTACTTTAATTAAGTATACACACTTTTTAATAGGCTTAAATATATAAATACATAACATTTGTTTTGGAGGTTACTTACATCACTTTTAATTGGTAGTTCTCTAGCGCTATATATATTTATTTTTTCATCAAAAGCTGGAAATCGATCGGGGAAAAGGTTTTTCCTGGCCGCTTCAAAAACTGGTCGCATCAAATCTTTTGGTTTATCAGGAACTATGGTTACATCGTATACCAGTGCTTAACATTTTTCAATATTTTTTGTTTAACAAAGTGTAGGGGGTAAGTGATACGATTTGAAAACATCGTAAATTTAATAACATTTTTAACAGTGTATAGTAATAGTAAAGACACAGCAATATATCCTTGTTGCATTAATGGACTATAGCTAAAAGCAACTATAAGAGGAGAGAATTCCAGCAGATATTGTCGATGATGGCAAAAAGGTTCCAATTACATGATTATCTTATACGATTACAATTAGACATAGTCATTTAGTACGATAAACTATTATATTCCGAACGTCGCTCAAGTCCCATACGTGAAACGCAAAGAATCATTAAGTAAATGTGTTAACATCGCATTAAGATAACTCGTCATATCGTTTTATACAATACATCCAGCCTGTACGACCGAAATACCAACAGTATTACCCAATCAACGAAGCTGGGATTCTCCATCACACCGTAAAGTCGGAATGCACTAATCAAATAAAAATTTATCGCTTGTTTACGAAAAATGCATTCAAGACTGATCAGTCCATTTCGATTCAAGGTTCAGGGTTAAAATTTCATGCAATCTTGAAAGTGACTTGAGTTAGGGGGTGAAAAATCCCCTAAATTTTTTCCAGACTAATGATTTTCAATACAATTTACTGAAATAACTCGGTATTACTTATTTCAATGTAATTGTTTCAGCGGTCATTTCAGCGGTCGAACTCAACCAATACTATTCGGCTATTTCCTACTCCCATCCACCATGCTCTTCCCAACAACAAAAGGAAAAAAAGAGGACAAGGAAACAAAAATAAATAAGCATTTTTCATCTGAGTTTGGCCAAGTCAAGACGGAGTAGATTGGTTACCACGCCCTCTGGTTGGACGTGGCGTGGACAGTATACGACGCAATATGGACGCGCTGATCGTGGAGCAGTCGTTGGCTATTCAGGCGCTCAATCGAGCATTGAGCAGTTTAAAAAAAAATTGGCAAAAATAATTTTACGGCCGCAAAAGTGCACAGAAGGAATGATGCACTTCATGAACAATGGACCACATGTCGGCAGCTGCACTTCAAAATCACCGAGGCATCTACAGCCAAAGAAAGGCAGGAAATGGAATATTTCACGGCCGAACATTTTTTGGAAGCAGAGGAGTGCTTAAATGCCACATCAGATTACATGGCGGATGTCTTAGCCGGTTTGGAGAGTCCATCACCTGCATCAGCATCATCGTCGCAGGAAGGTCACCGAGATGCAGTACACGCAAGTACCATCCAAGATTTGCCATTAATTGAATTGCCAAAATTCTCTGGCAACCGCGTCGAGTGGGAAAGTTTTCGCGATCGGTTTCAGTCATTATTGATCGTTGATAGAACTGAATTATCGAACTCGAGACGTATGCATTATTTAGCGTCTTGTTTATCGGGTGTCGCCGCTAATTGTATTTCAACTTTGGCAATCTCAGACGCGAATTTCCAAATCGCTATTGGGATTCGTTAAAATCACGGTATAAAAATGAGCGGCGTTTGTCCGTCTCATTCAATTTCATCATCACTATCAACTAAACGATCCTTCGATAACAAATCTGATTGTCCTGTTGTATATCAGTAATGATATCCATGTTTAGTCAGCCTTTTCTTGCAATGTTTGATTGTAGCAAATGAAGAAAATAAATATATATATACACCAGTTACTCGGCACGTCCGTACGTCTGGCGGCCCGCACGTATTTTTTGCCGTTTTATATGCTTATACAATATATATACATACACTGTAAGAACTGTATAGGTTAGGAAGGTTAGAAATGTTTGATCTGTCGAGAATCCATCAGATTGGTAGACCAGGAAGGAAATACTTTTTTTTTATAATAGTCGCTAATCGTAACGAGTCGTCCATTTACGTTGTCCTAGGCCATATAATTCGTTCGGGCTTCGTAAACCGCCTGAGGATGCAGATTTCGCCCGAGTTCGCGATACGAGAATTTCAACAGAGAACGACGTCTCGATGATTTTTACAATTTTTAACGGCACGCGTATATTTAAAATTAAATTATTGGGCTCGTGAGAATAATTTATTTTACGGATTATACACGGTGTTCGAATATCATGCCGTGCGCTGCACTTTTTCATGGTACACCTATTACGTAATTATCTAGGCTCCATTGAAATTTATGTGATGTTTCGTGTTAATGAATCATGCGCGACATTATTCTGATAAAATACGAGCTAGTGGTTAATCACTGCTGTAATCAGGAAAATACGTACGAAGGTAATCTTCAGAAAATCCCCTTCTAACATTGAGTATCAGCGTGCAATCTCTGCACATTATTTCATAGTCGCCTTATCATTACAGTTTTTCATAAATGTTTCCCTTTTTTTTCACAATTGTTACGTTTTCGCGTTTCGTAATGTTCGCATCAAGTTCTGTGCAGAAATCATATATGGGGGGGGGGGGGGGGGGGGATTTGGTTCCTTTTCTCCCAGGTGGTTTTTTTTCTTGGGGCCGCGATCACTCCACCATATCCGCTTTACCCCATATATATACATTTTTTTGTTTAGAAAAGATGGAAAAGGGACATGTCGTAAAAAATCGAAATTTTACGACCCAAGTCTCGGATAATGTATAATAAAAATACTGCATATGCCTTATGTTATTGTACGCACGAATATAAAAGTTAAATTACCATGAGAACGCGAGACATTCATTGCAAAACTTTCGTACACCCATAACCTCGATTCTACGTATACTTATCGTGCATATTTATATGCATAATCATTGTTTTCAGAAATAATTGTTTTCAGATATGGCTGTAGATTATTATATAGTTAGGCGTTGTACAATCCCGAAACTGATACCAGTAATAATGGCAATTTCTATTTAAGTTCGTGCAACACGTAATTCTATATCAATAGCCAATAACTTACAGAGCCGTCTGACACCCGACAACCGGCCTATCGCGTCCTGAGCCGTATATGATTTGCGAGACCTGCCTATATGATGGTGTGTGAACATATATATTATAATAGTCATTTGCATCAAGTATTGAAATTATTTAGCGACTAGCTGCAACTAAAAGCATTCGCTTTAATATATTAACTGTTCGATTAACTATAATAAGTACACGTATATACACACACACACACACACACACATATACACATGTATGTATGCAAGTATGACATATAAACAAGTACACGTACACGTACATGTTTAAAGGTTATATTCAATCACTAATTTTTGATGATCTAAGTATCGGACAATTCGTGAAAAAGTTAGGCATCCTCTTTTTTGGCATATTATAAATAATATGCTGAATTAAATCTCTAAATTAGTTCCTTATTTTTCACGTTCTTTATATCTGTTCGGCGTTCATCTTACTCCATTAATGCAAGAGCGATGTCTTGATGCCTTTTAAGGAATGGTTTTCCGCAGATATAGGTCGTAGAGTTATCCCTGACACTTGCGAAATTCCTCTCGCGATCACAATGAAAGTATATCTATCGGGGCTTTTTTTGTTCTTGCAAAGTTCAGAAGCAAAAATATTTATTTTAATCAATCGCATAATTCTTTTATATCGGTTTCTCAATCACAATTTTAATTGTCTAGTGATCCATTGTATAATATGCATTTGCTGGAAAGAGCCAACATCGTATATGCGCTGCCGAAACAAAATTATGGTACGCGCTATTCGTTTCAACCCAATTTTCAGCAATGCCAAAGTGTAACGCAACTCGTATACGTTATATAATGGGACTTTTGTGTAGAAATAATAATTAAACTCGTCAATAATGAAGGAGGAAAGATAATGGACATCAACCGTTCGCAAGAACATCTTCTGACGAAACAGTTTCGCATCGAATTTTCCGTCGAGTAAACCGTCTGATTGTTCGCAATTTAACGAGACCTCGATACGAGTAGACCACGTGGTTTTGCGAGATCGCGATCGGCAATTCCATAAATTCAGCGCGGAGACAGGCCGTTTCGTGGGTTAACGCCTTTATGAGAATACCAAGATTCGATTACAGCTGGAATTACGAACGGGTGGATCCGACCTACTCAATGATCGTTTAATCACACTCAAATGGAAACTCGTCGTCGAACACCGATTTGTTTACCTATTTTTTATCAATCAGATTTCACTTTATCTCGGGATGAAAAATCTTTCGAATCTTACAAATATTATAATTTCTGACGTTATTGCTTGAAGAAAGTACAAACGCTAATATACTTATATCAATAATGGCGAAACGTAAGTTTATATCGAAGAAATTTGAATTCATTGTTTTCGGATGAAAGCCCCGAATAAATCTTGCGAGAAAACCATCTTGGAGCATATCGACAAATATCCTCGCCCGTGAGTCGATAAATCGACGACTTCTGAAATCACCAGGAAATTCGCCTGGCAATCTCGCATCCACATCGGCTTGAACATAACTCATTCCCATTTCGGCGTCGCGGCTGATCGATGGATTCGTCGGTGGCTCGCGCTTACATTATCTCTCAACGTGGGCCGAAACACCCCGAAGACAAAATACCGAGTCACAATATGGTCCCGAAGAGATAGCGGCGAAGAAAGCGTTATTTTGTTTTCGGAACATCGTGTGCAGCATTCCGCGTGGGCGACGATATGCTTCTAGCACTTCGTTCTCGATTGCGCAATTGGTGGACTGAAAAAGACTGATGAACGAACTTTATTGTTTTCATAGTTAAATTTCTTAGCCAAACTTTGGGGATAAACTTCACATTCAACCTGATGAGCACAAGTACATCCAATGTACATCTGTGTACACTGGGACTGGACTTCCATTATGTATATATAGAATAATGGACATACAATGTCCATCCGTTATTCCTACATGTTATCTGGGCACCTAATGTACGTCCAATTTTCGTCAATGGATGAAAGAAAGAATCATGGACGTCTAATGGATGTACAGTACTAACTGAATGTGTTGTAGTAAAACTCCTCAATTAAAACTATACATATTTAATGGCTGCATAAATCGCTGGACGTTTAAAAATGTAACTTGGACCCCCTTCTAAAAAAAATTAATGCAATCGAAAGTAATGGCAGAATACCGCCCAAAAACGTTTATGGCGAGATTGGAAGACAATGTCCTGACAACAAAAAAAAAACATGAAATTAACGGGACGATGTTGGAAACATTTGAGAGGAGCACAGGCAACGCCGGAAAAAATGCGAAAAGCAAAGCGAGATGAGAGCGCATTTATTTAATTGAAGAACGGAGGCAGGAGTACTGGCACTCGTGACTGACAGACGTCCCAGTCCAGTTCACGGCTCGGCACGTGCATGATCAAGAGAGAAGCGGCCATCCATTCGTTAGTTGCCACATCACCCGAGTCCTTATCGTTCCTTTAGTACAAAGCATCGTTTATATAACGCTTATTACACCGAGGCCCGCGCTTCTCTTGCCACACTCGAATCTTTCCTCGTCACTTATGGGAAAGTCCATGCGTTGTCGATTATTCATTTTTATCTGCCATTTCCGATCTTCGACGTGCGATTCGGCACTTCCGTATACTTGCCGACTTGTCTCTAAAAAATAAAGTGTGTGTTAAATAATTTTTAATGTATACAATCGATTTATTGCTCTGCAGTACAAAAATGTTTGCTATTGCTATATATTATCGATATCAAAACAAAAGTTAACAAGTCCACTGCTCTTCCTAGCGTCCTTTACTTCGTAAACATAAACAAAAATGTCCTATACTTTTCGTCACTTGTGGTCTCCAATTGTGGCCATACAATTCGCAACATTCATGAAAATCAATCACTACTTTATATGTAAACAAACACTTCTGTCTCACTCTTCTTACGGTTACTAAATACACCAGCTTCTTTATCGCTCTCGCTTCTTCACTATCCGCTCTTCTTCACCATCTTCTCTCTTCAAATTTCATCTCTTTACCTTCCGTTTCTACTTTCCCTCTATGTCGTCTCATATCAAGTCTTCTTCCTTTCCAGTCCACGCCGCCCCTTCTTTTTTCCATATACTCCTCTTGACGACAATGCGTTTCTTTTTTCCGCCATCATTACCTTTGTCCTTCTCTATCTGAATAAAGATCAAGTCTTCCGTAATCCGCAATCCTTCCTTTACCACTTTTTTCCTAATACAGTCATTTTTTTTCTTATTCCTCTTGTAACTTAACTATTGTCCATCTTCTGTTTCTTTTACCGCACTCGTATTTCTTTTATTTTAATTTGATATTTATATATCATCTTTTTTTCATTTCTTTGCGCCATTCATCTAAGAAACGCTTTTCTTCTTCTCTCTCTCTCTCTCTTTCCTTTTCTTCTCCTTCATTACTACTCCCCCCACTATTCACCTCTTCACTTTCGCTCCCCTCACTATTTTTACTTCATTAAAATTGCTCGCCTCTTCCATTTTCCTTGCTTCCAAATATTTCTCCATTTTCATCTGGATCACTTACTACCGTTTCTTCACTCAGATTTTCTAAACTCGAATGTACGTAGTCTATAAATGATATTTAGATGAATTAACGAGCATGCCCTCACAGAAAAAAATATGTTCGGTGTCCGAAATGACACCCAATTGGGTGTAAACCATTTTTTTAGTGTTTACACCGACTTGGGTGTCATTTCGGACCCCGAACAATATTTTTTGGTGTACATTTCCGTAAGGGTGCTACGTTGATAGAATTTCTCCCTGGCCATATTTAAGACCGTCTATAATATTGATTATTATAATGACTTACATAATGTTTACATTCGATTATTACGTACGTAGTCGGGATTCTGCAACTCAACGTCGATGATAATATCGTCGTTATGCTGATTTCGACCATTCACGATCCAGAACAGTGTTAGTTGTCGAGAATACCGTTGACGTGATCGTCGATATTCAGTCGGAGAATTCGGATTCTGAGACGTATGCAACAAAGCCTCCTTCACACTTCGCACGCAGGCATGAGGGATCCTTCGCACAATAGGACGTTTGATTCGGAATGAATGCTAATGGGCGATGGAAATCTCGGGCATGTAACCTCTCATTTTGACATTTCGATTAGGATAGGACTCCTATACTTGCGCTTATCGACACGACTGCCATCCGTTTGTTCTGAATGATCCTTAGGTTTCAAACGTTCCCCGGTGCGAAAGCGATGAACAGACGTGACAGAGTGGCTGAAGACGTGGAAAGGATAACTATTTTTTTTTATCATCAAATTTTGTTAATTCTAATGATCAAATTTCTTTTTCAGCAAGTTATTCGTCATCTTCCAAGTCTCTAATGAAAGAGTTCCCAATTGATTCAGTGATTTAAGGCCATCAGAGTACCTGAAATAAAAAATAAAAAGTTCATTAAACTGAAAGGTATTTTACCCATACAATAATCTAGGATTATGAAAAAAGTAAAATAATTTATTATTAAATAAAATTATAATTTAATTAAATATTTCATCCAATGAAAAAACTAAAGGGCTACTTTATATGAAGAAACAAATACTTGAAATTAAAAAAAAAATAAAATCAATCGGATGATTTGTTCACGAATTATTATTGTTATAAATAATATACCTTTCTGACTGATGAGCAGCTACTCATATTTGAAATATGTATTTGAAATTTTAGTGTGTTATTTTTTTAAGCTATAAAACCTATCGAAAAATAACAAAAATAACCACTTTTTTTTTTTAATTTTACACTAGAATGAATGAAGAAAAAAAAGCATCATTCTAATTTGTACAATAAATTTGTTACATCATCCTATTATTAGACATGAAGCATCATTATTATCCAGGGTTCGAAATTCTAACAATTCTCGAGGGCACTTGAATGCAGCATACGTAAAGTCACTTAGAGAAGTTGGCTCATTTTCGTTCCATACACGCAATTCCATTCGCAATCCTCTCATAAAGTATCAATATAAATTTAAGTCCTCGTCGCAATAACAGCGAGCGCATCAGCATCACTCGCTATTTAATTCCGGGCTTTTCTCCCCCATTGAAATCGTCAATATATCGCATAATTTTCTCTCCCTTTCGCAATAAATCAGAAACGCACGAAATAATAATCGGGAGAGAAATCTGCGCGATTTTTGAAAGTCGAACGCTTCAAAATTCATATTAACGTTGAATGAATCGTTGCAGATAACCATCGTTTAAGACTGACGCAATATCGAGCGTAATTATTGGCAGTTCTTTCACTCGAAAACTCGACATTCTCTTCCTTAAACGGGCTCGATCGAACTTTGACATTTCTTTTGCGCATGTCACTCATTGTCTGACAAAGCCGAAAAAAAAAACAGTTTTTCGTTCAGTTTTCATACAGTTGCTAAATCTTAAATAGTTGACGAAATTGGGCAACGGAACGGAGGAATGCAATTGAATGTTTTTTTTCTTCTTTCTTTCTTTTCTCGATCGACGTACACATTCGATCTTTTAATGACCGTTGGATTGGCAAAACAATGGATCTTTTAATGACCGTTTATTAAAAGCGATTTAATATAGGCACTCTTTTGCATTTATATTACAAAAAAATTAATAAGGAATTTCCTAAGATTTTTTGTTTGTGAGTATTTTATTATCTCTCTACATACATTCGATGACTAGTCTTCGTACTATTTTGTTTTCAACTTCAATAAATATATTGTCATGATATTTAATCCTCATAATCGTCAACCGACATGTTTATGAAAATACTGTTGTACACCAATATATACAGAATTACCAATATATACACACCAATATATACCAATATATATATATTTATATATTATAATTCTGTACTACAGGGTGTCCCAGAACTGGAGGATATCATTTCTATATCCTCCATAAGTCCTTTACCAAAATTCGATCCGACGCATAGAATTTGAATCACGAGCAATTGAAGTTTAGAAAAAAAATTACTCTTTTTGCAATAACTCGGCTCATTTTCAACCTATATTAACGAGTGAGGGCGCCTTCTAAAGATTTTTTCAAGCCCAACAATACTCTTTTAAGAGCATATTATCTGATATGAATATTTCGCCAGTTATATG
The DNA here is from genome assembly GCA_030522945.1 of Trichopria nigra. Lineage (NCBI taxonomy): Eukaryota > Metazoa > Arthropoda > Insecta > Hymenoptera > Diapriidae > Trichopria > Trichopria nigra. Next base: position 17,662 of record JAPYZR010005140.1, read on the forward strand.
TCCTCATAAAGGGATAAAATTGCCTTTTTTCGCGGTTTTTCGCGTCTAACTCATTCCGGTAAATCTAGAGAAATATCATATAAACAAAGTTGTAGAGCTTGAAAAGACGAAGAATTTGCACCTCTACACGATTCAATTAGATAAAAATTGTGCATGGGGAGACGTTAAATCTTAACAAATTGACGAAAAACGGATTTGACATTGATGAAGCGCGTTTTTCAGTAATTTTCTGAGATTCAACGTCTCCCCACGGACTCAATTTTGATCGAAACGAAACGTGTATAATCCTCACTCGTTAATATAGATTGAAATTGAGCCGAGTTATTGCAAAAAGAGTAATTTTTTTTTCTAAACTTCAATTGCTCGTGATTCAAATTCTATGCGTCGGATCGAATTTTGGTAAAGGACTTTTTTATTTCAAATTTCACGAAGAATCGCCTCCAAAAATGATATCCTCCAGTTCTGGGATACCCTGTATACATATATATATATCACGGGAAATGTTATGGCTCGTAGCAAATCTGTTATGAATATACCATAATTCACAGCGTGATCTTACATGCAGAGTGTACTATGCTTATATTAGCATAACACTATTTGCAGGACATGTCTTGTGTACGTTGAATCGTGCTAAATACGATAGAATTAATTCTGCTCCGAATATATAATCATTCATTTGTTTATCTGTAGACTGATAAAACTCGATATTATTCTAAATTTCTCTAATTTAAATGTATAAATAATTTATTATGAACCTCTCAATTTCCTTATTTCATTATGTACGTCGTGTTCGCCTAATAGCATTGATTAATTACATTATTTGTAAAAAAATTTAAAAAAAAACCGAAATCACAAGTAGAAACCACGAGGCAAGGCCGAAAAGAAACGAGCGTCTACGAACAATTCTAAATTCGAAGTGATTGAAGAATTCCCGTGGAATTCAAATTATGAAACGTTGCACAATTTAAAATTTCATTAGCATCACAATCAATCGTGGATTTCACCAAATTCTTTCTTGGTATTTGAGAATCGAGAGTCCGATGCCATCGGTCATCATCGTGCACCTCCAGAAACTATTTGTCTTCCTAAGAGGTCACTTCAATTATTACAATTTTCATCCTATATATACGCCTATCTACATAAAAATAAGAATTGAAAAGGGACTCGTCAGTTTTTACCTAATTAACTGAACAAAATTCTGGTAGCTTTTTAAAAATATACAGGCAAATTCTGTACGGTTGACCGCAACTGAAGGAATATCTTCGATTATTAGGACACTTTTGTTATAATTACATATCAGTCACTCGCGCATGGTAATAATATTTGATAGTTATTTACGACGTATATACGTTAAACTTTAATGTCTTTGTCCAGGACTATATGCTATTTATTAACCATTGTACTTGTCGACTTTTATGAGATTTTCTTTTTACAAGACTCGTGACATTCCTTTATTGTCACGTGCATACACTTTTCATGAAATTTTCATGTAAACGCCATAAAAAAAATCAGGACACGACCCAGCGAGCAGAAAATTTTGCGTTCTTGAGTGACGTTCATTGCGCGACTCGTGACTGGCCGCGTTCCGCACCAATCGCATCCACGAGACAACGAGTAGAGATATATCCTTTATAAGACGACGACGCTGCATTAATGGGTGGATTTCGCCATGGATCGATCGCAGCATCCTCGCGTCGGCACCTCGATAAAGATCGATGGATCCTCGTGAGCCGACGTGAGACGCGAAGACGATCGATCTCTGCAATCGCTCGTATAAGTACCGATCTTGAAAGAGAGTAAGCGGAGGCGCGGATAATATTGTCTCGAGATCTTTCTTTTATTTCCATTGCGAAGGGCTTGTGATACTTATATATATATATGTATACTGAATATTCGTTATCGCGGCATCGGCTGTCGCGCGATAACTCGAACGGTCGTTCGACTCTACATTTGTGTTTTCACGTGCAGATGTATACACCAAGAAAATCCATTGCGGAGGAGTATACAGAACGACGCGGGATATGTAATTTATTTCCCGATGCCTCCGGTCTTAGCATTATTGCTCAAAAGACTCGGTCGAGACTTTTTTTTATCCCTATACACTCTTGCGGGTATACACGGGACTCGCTCGTCGTTCCCATGAATGGGCTGGATGGGAAATTCACTTAGAAGTGGGTATAATTGATTTCGCGCAATTAGTTTCGTTCCGTATTCGCTGTGGACTCTGGCTATCATTTGCGTAGATGGCACCGACGGCAAATTGCGCGAGTGCTGCTTCTATTGATCGAATCGGTTGTGAGATTATTGTTCTGGCGTTTGCGCTGCGAATGATAATTATTTTCGTATTTTTCTGACAGTTGAATAAACGGTGAAAGAAAAACGTGCAAGGTTAATTTATGTTCTTGTTATTAAGAATGAAACTAACATTTGGCTCTGTTGGTTGTCATTGCCGGGTACTAGTTCCAACCGTTACAAAGAACATAAATTGAACAAATAGTCTGGTGCTATTTGGAATGAAGTATTTTCAGTAAAATAAGTGGAAATAATGATTGCTATGTTTTAAACATATATACTAAATATTGCAGAGCATCGTAACATTTTTGCTATAATCTAATTTTTATAAGTTAATAATTTTTTAATTAAAACCGTCGGTCCGAATGCAATTTCTTAATCTCCATTAAATGCACAGTTAGTTAACATCTGTTTAGCGGTTTTTTGTAAAAAAAAAAGACTCCTCTATATATATATGTAGAAATTACTCAATCGTTCTATAGAACTTGCGTGTGTCCTTGTCTTTTATCGAAGATTCAAAGGAATTTTTATTTCGATTGTTACCTTCGTATTATTTATTATTTAATCGTCTATCGATAGCAATTCAAATTGAAAGGAGGTATATCGTAACGAGGTAATTTATTTCACGATGCCACCGGTCTTAACGACGAGACGTATTGCTTAAAGCCCGATTTTAAATGTGTTTGAGCGATTCGATTGTTCCCATGCGATGGCTTCATTGAGACGTCCCTTATAGAAATGTGTTGCTTTAATTGATTTTTGTGCAATTAGCTGCTAAGTCACGAGTCACGTGATAACAGGCTTCAAATTGTGATTTTCGTAACGATTGAAAGTAAGCTCCGCGACATTACGTATTGGTGATGTTAAGAAATTTAAAAAAATCCGATTATGACATATGTAAACTGATTATGAATTGAATTTATATAAATCGAATTGATGCCTTTAAATATTAAATAAAATATTGATTGGCATATTTAGAAACTTCAATGATTTGTACGGTGCAACCATAAAAATGATAAAATTAATAAAATAATGAAGCATCAAATTTACAAGAAAATACTTAAGTTTAGCAAAAAAATTTCTACAAAATAACGGATATCCAAACTGCATCTTACCATAAAGGACTAACAAATTGTATAATACACTACTACACAGATAACATAAAAAAAAACTATAAACATATTATATATTAAAAACTTTTCAGAAGCGGCATCAAAAGAACGTTCAAAGAAAGGAATGTAAGATTTGTCCATAAACTTTATAACACAAATATTGCAGGGATTAAACCCTATGAAGACACGTTACAAACAGAACTTCAAAGTGGCGTGGCGGTATACCTGATAAAATGCCAACAATGTATTGCAGTTTATATTGGAGAAATTGGTAGACTATTAAAAACAAGAATACTATATAACGCAAAAGTAATTTTAAAAGAGACATCGAAAATTATACCGGATTAACGATACACAGAATAAACACAGATTATGATTATGACATACTGTTAAAATACTGCTAATTAACCAAACATAGAAAAAAGAAGAAACGTTGAAAACATTTTTAATAAACAACACAATAATGCAATAAATATCAGATTCGAAACCTCTAAATTACCGGACATTTATTTGTTATTATTAAAATTTATATTCTACGAATGTTATTAAAATTAAAATTATAATTAAAACTAATGGCTTTGCCCCTGCGGCCTTCGGGCGCAAACCCCGCCGGGGGATCCGCCCCCTGGACCCCTGGCGCGCTTTCACGCGTAGCTCGCTTCGCTCGCAAGATTAACCGTGTTCGGCCCTTCGGGCCTCACTGACTAAACACACTTCGCGACTGCGGCCTTCGGCCGCACCCGCTCAGAGTGCCATATAAGTTTATGAATTTGATACATCAGTATACTATTAGCTTTCGTGGAGATAGCATCGTTCCGGGCTTCTCCCGAATTTGTTTATTTACTTTTGGTGACGATCACTTTTCTCGCGGCCATCG
>JAPYZR010005141.1:0-11200 GCA_030522945.1 Trichopria nigra
TGTCGAAGAATAACTAAATTACACTATGACTTTGCAAGTCAATACGACTTTACTTCAAATACGATTCGTACGCGACTATAGCAAAACATGCTGATTAATCTTCCTTTATCTTGGACCGATTTATGATAATAACCTGCGTTAATCACAGATGCCGTATATTGTAGTGACCAGTATAAGTAGAGAAGGAAAACGGTGGACGAAAAGAAAAAAAAAAGACATTCACGCATTCAAATAAATCATTCTTTGAGACCATCATCAAGAAATTCGTCGCCTCATTACGGACTAGTATTCCAAGACAAAGTAGTCTTGCGCACGTGACACTCAACACCAGATACCAGACAGTTGCAGATCAATTCTATCATAAAATCATTTTAAGCCTTCGTCATGTAAAATGGTATCGCGACGTTTTACGTACTCCTCTTCCAGCATATCGTTAAAGGAAATAAGATAGATGGTTCCAAGTCCGTATATTGGACGTACATTAATGTTCATGAGTTCCGTACGCCACTGGCGCAAGTATGCAAGTTCGTCTGGGCGAAGGCGAAGAAACGAAATGGAACAAAATGGAACATTCGGGGGTTTATTAAAGCGGAGAAATGAATAAAGCGACCTTACGAAAGTCTGCCAAAAATGGATCGATATGATCCCTATGGCATCAGGAGGTTCCTGCTGTCATTGCGCTATATAGCCTGCAGGGCACCCAGTTGGAACGCTCGCAAATCAAATAAATCACCCATGTATATTTAGTTATCTTGGATCTTCGAGCACTCGTATTCTTGTTATGTGTTATCTCACCGGTATTATACGATCGACTGTGGTATTTCAGTCTGTCCCTTCGGCGAGACCGAGCGGCCTTTCGATCATCTACATTACGTTCCGAATTATCTAATATTGCCTTCAATTGCCTTTTAACGTTCGCCACTTCCTGCGACGTGCGCCTCGCGTCGTCGTGTATTTTGACGATTTTAAACGCCTTTCTGGACTGGGTGTCTATGCATGGAAAAAAAAAACAAAAACAGGTTGCAATAATAGAACGATATTTACGGCCAATCGGGCAGCAGAGTTGCGCGTAAAAAAATCCAGAAGGCAGTAACGTTTTTACACATGTCTCCAGCGTTAAAATTTTATGCGTTTTCATATTGGATTGATCAACGTGTTGGAACGATCCTACGCGAGGTTGCGATGCATTTATTTCAAATTCATAACGTTTATACTTTCATTTTAATATATCGTAAAGTTTCTATAAGAATAGTTTGTGAATGTTATTCGCTGATTTTGAACCGGGACGATATAATGAAAGTATTGTGACTACGAGGAGAGTGTAATGCAGGTAATGCGCACTTTCAAACTGGAGGCACCAAGGGATATAAGTAAAAACCCATAGTAGTGGAAATATTCGGTATAACGAATTGGAATTTCAAAGTAATTTGCACTATTTCGTTCTTGAGTTATTTGCGAAAAGAATAAGAATTAAAGGAACGTTATGATTATGCTTCCTCTATAAATTTCCTCTGATTCCCAGAAATGGCTTTGCGTCGTCTTCGATTTCTTAACTTATCCCTGGCGTAATAGTAAGGCCTTAGAACGAAAGACAGGATTTGTAACACGCGTCGTTTTTTCGAAGCAGCACTGCGGAGGACTCTTAATGGTACACTTTAACTTTTGACGGCAAATACAAATATCGCAATAATCAAATATACGATCGATTTCATCTTACCTTTGACGGATCTTGCTGCAACAACTGTTCCCGAAGTAGCTGCAACTGAAGGATCATCTCCGATAGCTTTCGTTCTTTTTCAACGAAGGTGTCCGCACTTAAAACCCTGTGTAGAGCCGCAGCCCCGTCCTGTTGTTGTCCCGTGTCTTGTATTCTCACCGTTCCAGTCGGCGAGGGTGTCACGCTATTCGCCAGACTGCTACTGCTACTGTAACAAGACGAACATTACACTATTACACGGTTCGTTTGAAAACCTTTCTCAGCAATCGATTACCGATTTTTTTTTTCTTTTTTTTTTTTTGTTTTTTGTCAGCAACATTATTAATACTACATTTTGTTTTCTTTTTCACATAATGGCAAAAACACGACTTTTACTAATCCGTTTCAATTAATGAGCAATCAATTAACAAATTGATGTGTTTGTGTATTCTTATACTGGCACAGAGTTGAATTGAACGAATTTCGAATTCGATGAGGAAATGTTATCACGTTCTCCTGCATGAACGACCGAAGAGTTTTGTAAAATCGTAATGACTGGGGAATACTTCGTTATCGCTGACTCATTGATTTAGCAACGTTTCCTTGCGTAATGTCGTGCGCTGATTACAAATAACCACAATCAAAATTGAACGACATTACGTTTGCACGCCAAATCCACCAAAACCACACAAAAATAGTATTTAACATGAATCGAACTACATGTTCAAAAAGGAAGTTTAGAATTTGGTCAAGTGAGAATAAACATAACTACACTAATTTTCTGATTAAATGGCATACTTGCTAGACTATACTATGTATAAAAAGTGGACAGTTTCGTGTGCAATTAAAAAAGAAATAATATAACATTTTATAACAGTTGGTTAGATTTGTAAAGTTAAAAATACGAAACTTTCTTTTGTAGCGAATATAAGATCAACTACTCAAGTACGGTAATTTTTAACAGATTTGAAGTATACATATCCCAGTTCAACAAGACTAGAATTAGACTTTTACCTGGCGTAATTCGTAGATATACGCCAGTGCAATACAAAATGTTGTTAGGGCGCGCAACTCTAAACTAGTTCTTGGAAAAAAAAAGGCAAAGTTGCCGATAAAAATTTCAGTGAAATCCTTTAATATTGGACAAAAAGCACTCGGTTTAACTCGATTTTGCCGTAGAGAAAAAGTTCCCCAATATAGCAAAGAGCCGTCCCCGCGTTCGATAGGCTTTTTGTCGACATTTGCGTAGGTCGGCTGGGTTGGTTGGTCGGTCGGTGGGTACTCGTCGGGTGTTTCAGTTGGCCGGTCTGGGCCGCTGCGGGGGTTTCGCAGCCAGTGAATAATAGATGATGTCGCGGCCGCGCAATCTCGGCAAGGCGAGTGTTTGCACCCGTGATGGGCCCCCGGATGTCGTTCCTGCTTCACCGCTGCCCCGCACTACACCGCACACCGCGTGGACGCGGTATCTAAAGCCTCCTCCTCGTATGTATGAACGTATGTATGGATGTATGTATGTATAAGTATGGATGAATGTATGGTTGTCTCTATATACCCCAACACGGGCTCTTTTATGCCGGGGAAAATGGACCACGAATAAGTGATACAGGCACCATTGTGCACCCTCGGGCCATAGTCGCATCGGTGCTACAACCCCCCCAATCTCCCTCATCTTCTACCGTTTCTTCTTCTTCTTGGTCGCTGGTACATGTTGTAGCTTTTGCCCGCGTGCACTTCACATTCCCTTTTACATTAACACAACTGCTCCACCTTGTTCCCCCGCTGCCCCTTCACCGCTCACTTGGTCCATCGTGCGCCGAGTCCTTCAACGAGGTCTGCCAAGCTCCCAATCTTCCGTATCTAGGCCACTGTGCGTGCATCAGCTGCAGCTATCACTCTTTTTGCACGTGTCCGCTGCTTTGGTTAGTAGCAATTATGTAGGCTCCGGAAAGCGTTAAGAAATGATTATTTATGACGCCATTGCGGTTTCAATTGGATGTTTATGAAGAATGGGAATGACGGAATACCGGGGTTTGTTGGAAGAAGCCACCGTTCGAACGGTTCGCACAAAAAAATCACCTGTTATTATATCGCTGGTATAGTTTTTTCTTCATACGTTGATTAACGGCCCAACAAATTCTAATATACCAACGTTTGTCAAAATTGGATAAGAAGAACGCAAGAAAATGACGCGATTAAATAGATTTAGGGCGTTGATTTAGGAGAAAAAAAAATTATATGAAATGATATCACTCCATATTATATGCCTACATGCGGACTTGTAGAATTTGCTGCCTTAAAAGACTCATAAAATCCTTTTTCTTTACTTTTTTTTTTTTATTATTATTATTAATTTTTTTTTTTTTTTTAATGAGCAGTATTTATTAAAATTAGACTGTGTGCAAGGCAACCCGTTCTGTTCAAATAAGACCCTCAAAAAATAAGCTACATTAAAATAATATTCGGAAAAATATATGGCAATTTTTACTTCTCGTTAAATGTTTTTGCACGTGTCTCGCGCGTAGAACGCTTTTTCAATTTAATTTTTTTTTTTAGACAAGTTTCATAAATGATTATACGCGAATGACAAACAGCGCTCTATATTTGCTTCTTCTAACGCATTCTCCATAAATTATTGAATGAAATAATGCATGCATTGTATGAAATACATCAATAATGCATACATTGTATACAGTGTAGTGGGAGAGTAAAGGCGGATGGAACATTTTTTTTTTTTTTACAGAATCAAATGTTGCCGATAGTGCTTGCAAGTGTGGGTAGATTTTAATGCAAGGAGTTTCTGATAAGTTCACCGAGTATAATAGCTTGATTCATGTGATGCTTTGACGTAACGTTTCTTTAAATACAAATCATTTTAATTAAATTATAGCGATCGCTTTCAATTTATTTAAAAGAGGTTTCTTTGTAGCGTATCGCTTCAAAGAACGCGCGCGGTACATGCTTCCAATATTTCCCTATTCAAATTATACGCTCTGCATTTTATCTATATACACAGATACGTATGAAGATACTTCGACAAATATAATTGTCATTTGTTTTTTTCTGTTGTCATTTTTGAATATTCTCCAACCCGGCAGCTATTCTCGTACGGGATATAAGGCAGAAATCAGTGCCCTTATCCCGTGGTCGGCACTCGATGAAAGGCCTTTGCGCGAGCTCGTTTCTTCGGGCCGATACTGATAGTATCGGTAGTCTGGACGGTTCTTCTGTTTGCGCTCAGTGACCTCGCCTCGGTAGCCGCTCACCGTAAAAAAAAGGCTCGATTCTCACTTTATCGTAATCGACGTAAAGACGGAAAAAGGATCTCTCATTTTCCACGCAAATTATCCCTTCGGGATAAACGAACTCGTTTCTTATCGCTAAACCCTTGGCATTATATTTGTCTATTTTACTCGTATAGTTAGCTCCGAGCAGTCGGCACTTCAAAAACAATCCCAATTTCAACCGCGTTGTATAATCGAAACTCCCGCGTACATGATTTTTGCGTATTTTACCTTCTTGTATATAGGAGAATGAGGATGCTGAACGCGGCGACTGTCGTGAAATGAAGAATCCTTTTCGAAAAGCGTTTAACCACTCGAGCAGGCACTCAGAAATGAAATGTAGGTTCTCTTTTAGTCGAGAATGTAGCGTTGAACTTCATCCAAAATTGCGGTGAAGCGCGCGTCACATTTAGGCAACTTTTGGCGAAACTGACGAGTGAATTTTTGGCCGACTGTCGATTAGCGACTGCGAGGTGCACACCGATGGACACCGGGCTTGTACTTTTCGGATCCGGTTGCCAAACTTTCGATGACGCGTATACGGCAGTCGTTTTATCGTACAATATTACTGCGTCAGTCATTGTCCCACAATGTCGTACTTTCAAAATCTCTCTTTGTATTTTTGTAGCAGTCTTCAAGATTTACAACGGTATACTTTTGCCAGTGCAGCAGTATATAATGAAATGTGACATTGTGCTGATTGTGTCATTTCGTACAATCGTAAAATGCCACAAATACTCTACAAAGTCAATCAAGAATATCCATTTATCGTCAAGCTTATATGCATCACTACAAATGTAGTGGTGGTTTCTTTCTCTCTCTCTCTCTCTCTCTCTCTTTTAAAGAATACTCGAACTCGCGTCTCTTCTTGAAAGGCCAATGGGGATCTTGGAAGTCGTTGAGATTTGCTACAAAGAATCGATTCATCAAATTCATGGGAATACAAATGAGACTCTAAGACACGGAGGAGCATTCAAAAAACGAAGCTTTTTATGTATAACACATATATATTCTTTATCGTGTAACGTATAAAAAGGCAGCCAATTTCTTCGTGACTCTATGGAAAAGAATGACAAATTTATCATTCATTCATGCGCGATAAGAATTTGGCTATTATTCTTATTAATTCGTCGGTCGACGTTAACTAAGAAAAAAGGCAGGCGATTATCATCGGTCGGGGTAGATTACGGTAAATTGGATCACCCGGGTTTTTGTCGTCGTTGAACCGTCTCTCGTGTAGCACGCGTGTGAAGAACGTCATCTTTTCGAAAACAAGTGTAAGAATCCACTCAGACGTTATCGCGGCGAGTCTCGTTGGCAGCCTTTTTCGTCATCTTTATTTTTATATAAATTAACCAAGTTATGCGATCTGCATAATAATACATTTAAAATTTACCGTTTACTACTAAACTTTAAATTATTATTTCTAATTAGTGCGGATCACGAGTTTTATTTACGTCGGAATGCAGCAACAAAAAATTCTTAACGTTGCCTCTGTACGGGAAAACAATTTTGCCGTTACAATCACCGAAGTTTCTATAGTTGTGGATATCAAAAATTTTAAAGAATTTTCCGGAATCACAATAAATTACAATTGTTTCAGGGAAAATTGTTACTCGTATGTGGGTGTAATGCACATTCAGAACCAACAGCTTGCAGTAGTTCAATAAAATAAGGCACCAATAAGCCAGATATGCTCAGACCCCGTGAGATAAAAAAAAAGAAATTGTGTTCTATGTTTTTGAAAAAAACGATAAAAAATAAAAATAAAAATAAAATTAAAAACCTCATGAGGATTGAATTGCAAATATTTTTAAAATCAAACCAGTTGAAATTGTCGACATTTCTGTACATTTACAAAAATATGTAAGAAAAAAAATTATTAGTTTCAGTAACTACGTCCAAAGTATTGTAGGCGCTGAGGTAGATAGTGTTACAAAAAAAAAGAACAATACTAAAAAAAAAAAAAAAACAATAGACACAGGAAACCTAGGTTTATTGGTGAAAATATTTGAAATTAGTTGCGCCAACTACAAAAGTAGTTTGCTACCAGTCCTTTTACTACTTTTTATTGTAAAAGTTACTATCTTCCCTAGTGACATACACCAAAATGACAACATAGAGCAATTCACGCTTGGGGAAAGATTGAAAGATGCTGGATGACACCATTAGACAAAAGGTGTCATAGTGGTACCCTTTTTGGGTTCCTTCACCACGCGGGGGTGCATGCACGTGCTTCTTTTAGAAGGTTAGGTTATATTTTTAGGGAGATATATGGCAGTTAACATGATGACACATGTAATAAATAAAAATATTAATTTCTGTAAATGTTATTTTGCATCACCGATCCCGGTCCTTAAAATTAATTTTAAGTTCGATTGCAATGTCCAATAAAAGGAAATAAGCATTTTGCAAAAGTTACACAACCGTTCTAAAATTTTAGAGTTGTTGGCTTTAAAAACTATTCATGTTGACGAAAGTATCACGATTATTCAAGTAAATGCTGTTATCGTTACAATTACAAAGTAACTGCGAAAAGTCATATTACATTATGTAAATCAACATTTTAGTACTTGCGATGAAAACTATTTTTGTGAAGACTATTCTTAAATTACGAAATTTTACTATAACCGAATGTTCATTTACGATGTTAAGTCTCTATTCTATAAAAGTGTACGAATGGAATTTTATTTGATAAAATTCATAACATAACCTTACGCATTCCACTATAAATTAACACTAAGGTTCCGCGACCTGTCAAATGTCAATGCATAATTCGAGGCGTTTGTTAAAATGGCAATTAGATCCCTATATGCATCAGGAGATGTGTGTGACTGTACGTCATTTGTTCGATATTAAGAAGATTACTCCCGCTCGGTTGTTGGTATAATTGGTGAACGGAACAATTTTTAATAATGCACTAACCTGTGAGTGTTATGGCTAGTAGGTGTTGAGCAGGGTCGAGGTGGGGGCGGCGTCTTGCGGTTGTTCGTTTCTTCCTCCGCCGTGAGGGATAACCTGCTGTTCTTGCACGTTAGCCTTTTGAGGACGTCGTCCATGGACCGCTTGCTCCCTACCGGGGTCTGTCCCGTCCCGTTGTTATTGTTGTTGGTATTGTTATTGTTGTTATTGTTGTTTTGCGTGACGGCGTTGTTGTTATTGTTGTTGTTGTTGTTGTTGAGCGTGTGATGCGGATGATGGGCGTAATAGGGGTCGGCGAGAAGAGCGGGCGGCGAGCCGCACTCGGAGGAACTCGCCGGTTCCAGGGCGCCGCCCGACGAGGAGGTCGACCTGTTCGTTCGATGATGGTGGTGATGGGGATGGTGGTGGTGGTGATGCGGGTGATACGACGTCAGGTTGTCCTGATTGGCGAGGAAAGGCTGCAGCCTCTGGCGCTTGGCCGGAGGCGAGTACGGCGACGGTGACGGCGAGTCCCGAAACTCGGGCTCGCTGGTGGTCACCGGCGACGAACAGACGGAGGATTCGCAATCTGCGCGCGCGCGCATGGGGTAACAGTCCTCGATGTCAGCCGCGGCCAACTCTTCGTTCGTTGGCGGAATCTCGCCGCCTGGACCGACCACGGACAAACTGGCCTCTTCCTCTTCCTCGGCACTCGTCACGGTTCCCTGCACACCGCCCCCGCCCTCCGATATCTTTGTTGGTGGCGACTTCCTCTTAGAGGACATTCTTAGCCTGCAAGCACAAAATGAGGATGCGTTTTATTGGCGCGTCTTATATATATATATATACAACCATCGCAACTACTATATATACATCATCGTCAATCTCTCATTTACTACTTTCTCATTATTTTCAATACTTAACATTACACAAATGTATAATCGAATACGATTCGTGCAGTCCTTTAATTTTCGATACGCGCGAGGTCCCCGAGGGTATGTGTGTGTGTGTGTGTATACTTAATTTCTACATTTAGAACATCCTTATATGTATTAAGAATCGTGTAACAAAGGCATCGGTACCTCGACACGTTCTCGGCAACTTGTATACGGAAAAGTATGTCTCGATGCTTTCGCATCCATTCTCAGCTTTATATTTGCCCGCCCCTAATCAAAATAGAGCTTTACAACCCCCGGCAACTACGGGCGATCTTTCCTGACGAAATTCCGGAGTCCATTGTTACTTTAAAATACAAAAATTTATATTTTCATAAAATACGCTTTATTGTTGTACGCTAATAACTATATATATATATATATATATATATATGCAAATTATAATCTGAAAGATATTTACACGCCATCGATTTATAAAGTGACATGGACGTAATGTCGTATTATTGCTGGAGAGACACGTCGAGAGATAGGCTTTAATTGAAGAAATCGGTGGAAGGGCAGCGAGAGGGAGTAGAACGACTTGCTCGCACGACTTGCCCGACTCGTATATAAAGTAATGTGCGTGCAAGGGAGTGGGAATTGCTCATACCGCAGCAATTAATTAGGGATAATGCATTGCAGATACTTAAAAGATATATTTTATATTATCCGATGCGCAGGTTCACACGAGTTAATGATAGCATACATGCAAATGTCTTTTGGTGCGGCTATTACGTGCGCGCCTAACGCCCCTGCCGGCCTGTTCGAAATTTGTATATGTACACATAATCAGTCTTTTATGGAATATATATATATGCGTGTGCTTAAAACACCTACTCGTATATATATAACATTATATGAATTCGGATTTTTATGTAAACTGAAAATTATTATTTCTGCTTATAACATTTTATGTTCGTAACGATACTTTGTTTCAAATGTATGAGTATGCAGACAAAGTTTTAACTGCGATGTGCATTATATACATATATGATAAATATCTAAGGAAGTTTTAATTAATGAGAAACAAGTAGACCAGCGTTTTTTTTTTTTTTTTTTTATTAAATGAAAATCTGACAAAACATTTCGAATAACTCGCGCACATTATATATATACTATATGGATGGTCCTTTTCCATTTACGGTTCAAGCGCACCATTTAACTCGTCCAGTTTTTGGCGAGCCGGTCACTCGAAATTTGAAATTATCACGCCAACACCGGATCTGCCGAGATTGAAATAATTTCTAAAATATTTCATCGTCGCGTAACTCTGTTGCAAATGAGATTCGTCTGGAGAGTGGCCGGGGATTGGCCGAAGCAGCCTCAATTTGTCAGACCGGAAATTGAGAGTGATCGTTACGTCGAGGTGGAGAGTATTCGGTTTGCGAGATGTCGTCGCCGTCGCGAGAGGAATAGATCAGAGCGCAGAGATATACCTATGTATATAACGTACATATGTGTATATCAGAGTCGTCGTGGAGAGGAAGGCAGGCACTCAGGCAGGCATCATCACATCATCGTAAGGCGCGCGCGGCAGGTGGCGAAGTGTATACTATATACATACCTATACGTATATTCGATAAAACAGTCGGGATTACTCCTTACGTGCGTCTCCGATACTTGGGTCGAAGCCGTCGCCGGACACGACGTCTAAACTACTCGGGCATCGCAGCCATGCCGTTAATTTAGCCCTCGGACTAGGCACGGCTCATCCATTAATTTCCGTCTACAAATTACTAAATCTAAATCGTACAATTAGCGCGCACCTATATGCGCCGCTCGCCGCTCCAGCATACTCATGCCCGTTCGCTCAGAGGGGTTTCGGAAGATCCGTCTCTTAATTATATCCGTCGCTTATTTATCATACATTTCTATCATAATTCAATCACGCCCGGCACTTATTGGAGCACTTTTCGTCCATTCGCACGCATGCCAATGCGCCAAACGCTTCGCCTTGGAATGAAATGCTCCTGATGATTATGATGTTAACCATGACCGTTAATAACTTGCCTGATATGTTGCGTGATTCTGACAACCGCGACGCCTTTTAAATATTATCATACAATGTCATTAAATATAATAAAACTTGAACAGAAGTTTGTTGATCCTTTTGAATATTTGTAAATCATTTTCTTTACTACTAGGATCATCAAATATATATGCTTTTAACGTATAAAAAAAAAACCTTTTGTATTCAACGACATGTAATATGTAAAAATGGAAAAAAATTTGAAACTAATATATAATATGTCATAATATGTATAATATGACTACTTCAATATATGTATGGAGGTTTAAATACAACTAACAATTATGTCGTGCATCATATATACGTATATGTCAACCTTATTGCGTTACGGTTGTGTCGATCCGAATTTGACCATTGG
>JAPYZR010005142.1:0-21413 GCA_030522945.1 Trichopria nigra
AGCACCAAAAATAATTTATTTCGGATAATTCTCGTTTAATTTTGAACCAATTTCAGCGATATTTTTTTGAGGATTATATATGTTATGTAGAATCACCCTGCCAAAGCCCGAATTTTGAAAAAATGTTTCAAAACTTTTTTAATTATACTTTTCCTGTTTTTAGGTTAGGTCGATAACTGTTCTACTTTAGAACCATCTTAACGCCTTTAGCTCATTTTCGTGCCTTAATACCAAAATGGTGAAGCGAAAAATATCATGACGATTAACTTTTGCCAAGTCCACGAGGGATGGCGATCCTTTCCAAACTACAAATATACGCTGCAAAAATCATCCTATCACCACGCATGAATAAGTCATTTTCAAATTGAGAGAAAAAGTAAGCATGAATTAATGTCTTTTTCTGTGCAACGAATTCAATAAAATATGATCAAAACACATTGTTATTACAATTCTGTATATTTGTAATAAATAGGCAAACCTATACATGCATTCATTTCTTACATGAGTTAAGCGCACTTTCATCATTTTAGTTTTCAACATCTTTTAATATATTAGGAGTATTTTATTATTCCTGTTTAAAGCATTTACATGCGGTTATACTATTTTATTTAAATGGAGTATATTTACTAAATTACCATATACGATTAAGGTAGTTTTATACATCATGTTACAAAGTAATTAGAAAAAGATTGCTGAAAATATTTTATAAAATATTCCTTAAACTGAAGAAAAAATGTCAAATATTTTTTTCTTTTAAATGAAAATCTTCAGAAAAATTATTTGTCAAATTACGATTGATTGTATATAATCCGCATTATTTAATGGCAAATATTATTGATTATTGAAATTAATTTATTCCGTATTAAAATTGTCAATAATAAACATTATGTAAATGCAGAATTTATCTATAATAGAAAAAAATCACAATTTTTTGTCTTTTTCAATTTAACTGTCTCCATATAAAATAGTGACCGTGATCTTTTCAATATTGAAATATATGTGATTGCCAGCGACTTTATATTGACTGTTGAACTTCATCAATTTATCAATACGTGACAAATGTATTCACGAGACAAGTAGAGTAGAGAATAGAGATTCGATGTCAGCGATGTCAACAGTGACATTTTCACTTATGCAAATTTGCCGCAGAAGCGCGTGGAAAACCAGACTTTACGCATTTATTAAAATTAATGAACTTTTTTTAATTAATTGAAACTTCATTCATACCGGTTTCTTATCGCCAGTTTTTATTTTCAATTTCAATTAAACAATTATCACTGTAGTTACATTGGAAATAAATATTGTCTTTCATCGAATGACAGTATTCGTAATAATGGACGAATAAACAATTATACTTTATAATTTATGCAATTTTTGAAAATCTACTTCATTGTAGTTCTAAAAACAAAAAGACCAAAATGTATTCCTAAACTGGAATTCACGAGTGTAATGGTGTTTTTTCTTTACACCGAAGAGTGGTTAAACTTACCTCAGTCCTTAATTTCCTCTAGAAAACAAATAATGATGTGGTGTACCGTGATGTACCTCCGCATGATGCTAATTTTTACAGATTATGAAGTAGGGAGAAGGAAAAGCAAAGAAAAAAGATCTTAAAATAACGTTTCCATTTTCATTTCAAGGGCTTAATGAATCCATGCACGGAGAAGTCATGATTTCAATTAGATCTAAAAATGCATTCTTGCCTATGATTGGTCCATATAACCTCATGGAAAATGAGGATTTTCATAAAAAATCGATTGATTATTGAAATCAAATTCATAAAATTCATAGACATTATATTAAGTACTTGCAGATGATTAAAGTCTTAATTTTGATCGCAACCAAAGTCGGAGCAAGTAATAGAATAATCTGTTGCGGCATTTACATTATAATTAACGACCTAGCAGTTCGGAGGGATGACCCGATTAACCCTACCTCGTTGTTACCGTCGACCACCGGAGATCTCTCCAAGACCTCCTATGAATCGTTCACATAGCTTTAATTGGTGGTCATCCTGTACTTTGTAGACCACTACGTCTTCATTCTTTAACTGCGTTATAACGCGATTGTAGAATAATAGTGATTTATCTCATTGATTAGATTCTTTTTAAATTTTTACATTCTCTAAAGTAAGCCTCGTACAGAAATGCTCTTAATTTATCCGTTATGATCTTTACATTAAACGTATCGTACATTTTTTGTTTCGTTTATCTTATTTTTCACAATTATACTTATTGTTCGTATTACTTAATTTTCACGCATAGACTACATCTCGGACGAATTCGTCACATTACTAATAAAATTTTGGTTTCTTTTTTAAGTTTAATCCGTTTTTTTTTTAATTTTATGCATCTTTTATTTATTTTTATGTATATATATATCTGAGATCTTTTTGGTTAATTTAAATCATTTGTTATTAAATTTTCCAAGTTTTTATCAGTTGTTTTTAATATTTTTGCAATTTCAATTTCGTCAAAATGGCACTATCCTGATTTTTTGCTCATTCGTTATCAATGGCTCCTCAATTTTGTCTAAAATTTTCATAAACTTTGATAATTATTGACGTCTTTTAATGTCTTCAACTTTTTTTATTTTTATATTATTCTTTATTACATCTAATTCAATTATTTTAAAATGTCGTCACTATTTCTTGTAATTACTTTCTGATGTGTTATATTTTTTCAATTTTCGATTAAATCAAATAAGTATCATTTCGGCTTTATGAAATTATTAAGAAACTTATTAAAAGTATCATAATAAAATTTAATGTAAAATCGGAACATTACATATGACATTTTCTATTTACAATAATTAGATGTAATCTTCAAAATATTTTTTTATCAATGATAATATATTGACTTATATTATAATGGTGTTATATTAAGTTTAGTAGGATCGATTGAAAAGCTCCTTAAAAGTGGTGTGTGTCTGGGGGGAGGCGACATTAATAACATTGACACATTATAATTACGAAATGCATAAAACCATCTATAAAAACTATACATTTTTACCCCCCCCCCCCCTCCCTCCGCAATCCCAAGCTCTTCGAAAATCCCATCAATCTAGAAAGGAAACTTAATATATTATAAAGTATGCGACTGTGAAATAGAAGTGATATTTCAAAAACAGACGAAAGTGGAAATCCAGAATATAACGACAATTGCCAGCGACGATAAACGCGTAAATAAAAAATTAATAAATTCAATACAAGTAGTATTAATAAAATATTGCCGAAAATTATTAAAAATTAAATTGTCCATGAAATTGATGATATACTTTCTAATTTTAATTATTTAATTATTTATTGAATTGTATTAATACAATTTGTCATTTGTCAATAGTATCTCAGCTCGATTACGGATATATTATGATAATGCAGAATCTTAATTGATAGTAGAGGAGCATGCAAAATAAAAAAAAAGAATTTTCTTTTCATCGATTGGATATGCTATAAAATGTCAGTAATAATCGATTATAATCGATATCGTCGAATATAGGAATGTAAACAGTAAAGTAAACCCACAAACACACACACACACACACACACACACACGTTTAGTTTACGATTCTTATTATTCATATGTATGTTACATATGTAGTTGACGGATTTATTGGAAATAATCTCCTATAGTTTTCTATCAATCATGTTCAGTTCAAATGCATTAACACGTAAAGAAATCATTTATATGTACAAAAAGTATACAAACAATAATAATTCGCTCGTTGTGTAAAATCCAAAAAGGAATCGCTGGTCTGCGATGAAAATAATGTCGTCATCCGGAAATGATCCGAATTCATTGTGAAGTCGCTGACGTAGACTGATGGGCCGTTAACGTTTCAGGCGAGCTTTGAAAAGATTTCGCGATTCGGAAGGGGATCGTCGGTGTTTGCTTTTTACTGAGTGAAAAAAGGATGCTTTTAAGAGGCGATGGCACAGTGATTAGTATCAGTCGCCGTTCAAACTCTGTCTTTATGTTACTCTTTATACATTCGTATGCAAATTATTTCGCTTTACTAGAAATCCTACGCTTCACCCACGATTCTGACCATTTATTTATTTACATACGCATTTTTTTCCTTATTTGCGGTAGAAAATTTGTTTTCTTTATTTACATTTTAAAGCTAAATGTCACTCCTTCCAGAGTAGATTTACATCTTTGAAGAAGAGAAAAATTAACTCATTTAAAATATTGGCTCAATTTCCACATATATATATGTATGAAGAAATTTGTAGTTGACCTATCGGAATTTGAGTCTATCGGAATTTTATTGATGCAATAAAATTCAGGACTTTTTTGCTTGAATTATCATGAATGTTGAATGTATATAACTTCGTCATTATTTGCTATGAGAAACGAGTATATTTTACAGATTGTAAAGTAAGATGAATTACAATTCAATTCATGATCATTTTGAGACTCACAAAAATTATAAATGATATACAACATTACATTTTAATCAACTCTCTGTAAAAAAAATTCATCGTCATTTACTGTGACAGTAAATTTTATAAATATTTCTTCAGTTTCATCTGCGTTTACAATGATGTATCTATAATATTTTTTATTTAAAATATAAATAAGAAACATCACTAATTAGGGATATCGTCTGGAAATTATATAGATTCACATAATTGGTATATGCCTGATGAAGTGTGTAGATAAAAAATCGATTATTATCATTTGATAATGTCTTGTGATACGTTGAATGGAAATAAATTAAATCGAATCAATGAAAATTTGTCTATACGATTAGACTCTTTCTTTATCTTGATAATTATTTTACATAATTTATATTGTTTTACTCCATTATTTGACACATCTATTTCTACTACTGATTGACTCAAGAGCCCCGGACAATTGTGCAAACAAATAATATACAATCAATATTAGTTCACGCGAACACGTGCATGCGGCTGCACACACATTATATTATTACGTCCATTCCATTGATAGTAATAAATTATATAGTTTTTCGTAGCTCTGCTAACGTAAAATTTGTTTTCAGTGCGGATATTTCACAATTCAGCGGTCTCGAGTTTCGACCGGCAAGAGGCTTGTTGTGATTTTCAATGGAAACAACAACAGAAAACACCTGTCAGACGTCCCGTCAAGCGTTTAGCGGTTTCGCTAGCTCGCTCCAAGTTTCGCAACGATTCATGATTAACACGCCTGGCAGTCTTATCTAGCCATCGCATTCAATATAGCACACTCGCATAAATTTGTACTTCATATATGTACGCACGACCTGCGCCGCTGAACCATCGGAGTGCCAATCGTATATATATATATATAAAGGCACATGTATACATGCATGCGTATGTCATTCGCTCACATTTCGCATTTTTTTTTGCAGCTAGAACCAACCGGAAAAGCATACCAGTTTCTATTTCGGAATAGTTTTAATTTAATTATTGTTACAAATCAAAAGTTTCATCGAAGATTGCAATAATTTTTATTTGCGTTTATGTAATCCAAGTTTTCATATAAAAAAATAGGTGCGGACGTCAAAATTACATTTCATTTCTGACCTATATAGATATATATTATTACTATAACAAATTGACCGTGTTCAAAAGTTGTATGTTGAAAAATTGATTTTCTAATTCGATAATAATAAAGTCATAATTTGTGTATACACTTACGTATCTGATGAATAAACACACGACACACGTATGTAGAATACATATTTCAATATACATATATCGGCTTGTCAATAATTGTTCAATTACATCAGACGATAATATTAAATATCAGTAACAAAAATTAAAGAAAATTTCAAGCATTACATTCTATTATAGGAGACTAAAACATCGTTTATTCTCACATTAAAAGTGTTGAAGTTACCCACAAACGGCAAAACGTTGTGTGAATATATATGAACGACAGGTTTTTATTTCATCTGCAAATGTGTAATTCATTCTGTTCTTTCGTATAGTCCCGATATACATATGTGAGTGTTTTTATTCTATATGTCTGTATGACACACTGCGCCTACTTTGTTTGCATCGATTTACGGCGTTAATTAAATCGACTTACGTAAAAAGCCGCAACATTACCGGTCAAAACGTCCGGTAAGCCTTTTCCTAACACGGCTGCATTCTTACGGCCGTTTCAGGCGTGACTTCGATTCCAAACTGTACACGTGAAACACTATAATTGACAATCGATAAATATGTAATTACTTACTTGTAAACATGTTTAATTACACGTTAACGTGTTTAATGTATAGAATTGTTTAACGACATTTAATTGCACACTTTTCTATTACATATATAGGATAACGCACTTTTAATCAATTGTTTGCAGTCGCTGAGTATTCAATTTCAAAACATCAATAAAAAATGAGAAATCGCAATTTCGAGTCATAATGGTTTTGAATTACTGAATTAAAATTTAAATGGTAGATTTGTTTTAAAAAAAAAATTCGTGTTACAGGTACGATTTATTCATATTCTGATTATTAAAATTTACCTTTATATTAATTGTTTTACTTGTATATTTGAACCAAATGATCCTTTAGACATAATTATAATGTGTAATATGAATTACAATATAAAACAATAAAATAATAAGTATATTTGTGCTTAATTTGTAACAACACTATATATACATAAGAATGAAAAATACATTATATATATAATATACATAATTATCTATATTGTCTTATAATCGTCTAATTTTATATAGACATATATATCAAGATTGTTAAGTACCTGGGTAAGAAGAGTGATGAGATATTTATGAGTGTATGTCAATGTTTTTATAATTCTTATATAGAGTAAGAATAAAAAGTAAGGCGTATTTTTACACTCTGCTGTCAATGTATATTATCATTTTTGAAATGTGAAAAACCATGTGATCAAGCCACGATATCGACAAAGTGTGTTGATTGTTGAGAATATAAATGTTATACGCATAAATCGTAATATTGGTACACTTGAGTGAACAATCGAGCCTCACATTAACTTAGTTTTTATAAGACAATCTTTTATACGAACGTATATATATTCCAATCACAATAGCATATACATACAAAAGCGTGTATTGCTTTAAAGATTCTCTCTATCGTAAAAACAGGCTATTTTATATATAAGTATAAACAAATTTCACCGAGTCAAACCCACAATTCCACAATCATTCCTGATTTTACGCTTTTCACTTATAAATCCGGCAGTTTTATGAATATATATAGCAGCAATACGTTCATAAAAGAGTTTAGTCGTTTGGTATACAAGACGCATTTGAAAATTCTAAACGACTTTAACGACATCTTTTTAAGTTCTTTTTATTCGTCCTGGTGTCCACGCGTGACTGGAGTTTTACGATGGATTTCCTGCAACGCAATAATACGGTCGTGGACGCAAAGATCCAAAAAGCTGATTTACGAAATTAAAAAGTCCCTGTACAAGGGCCTCGTAAAGCAGGCAGTGGGAAGCGAATCAAAAATAAGTCGTTAACCTCTGACAAATGAATACTTTGTGGCACACTCCACGAGTTTTCACGATTCTCAGAACATTTCGTTTAAATTTTGTCGGATTACACATTCGCGGACTTTTAATCCCGACGAACTAAAATTTAAAGCTTACAGTTGCATCACAATATATGACCTGAATGAGTTACGTGACTTTTTGAAAATTCTAAAATACGTCAAATTGATTTTCCGCGTTTGGAGCAGGGAAAATGAAGAATTATATTTTGGTTAAATAAATATACTTGATTATATATATACTGAAATATCATATATTCAATAAATTTGACAAAATTGTAAATGTGATATTTAGAAAGCTGAATTATCACAATTATCATAGCAGTACTGATAATTAACTACCTGTATTAGATTCACTGCTATATATGCTTGTGACTATCAACCAAATAAAATGAGATATACATAGATTTATACGGATAATATGAAATTAAATCAATTTCCACAAATTCTCTAAATAGAATAATTTTCATTAGACAAATTTTAATCGTAAATTTCATTTCATTTGGTTTAATTTAATATTTCTATAGATACATATTAGAAAAAAAGATGATGTGGTATACTGTTGAAATATGTACTCCTCATCATATCACATTAAAGCCGCCATATTGAAAACAAAAACTATTTTTAAATTTTGTAATTTTTCATTTTCATTAAAAATATTTCTTTCTCCGTGTGTAAAAAATGCATTGTGCTGATTATCTCGAAAATTAAAAAGGTTAAAAACTTTGTTCAATGAACTAAAATCATGCACAAATTGATTCGCGCGTATCAGCTTTTCATTACCGGCGGTTCAATTTGAATAAAAATCTGAATAAATTAGATAGAGAATGATTTTTTGGACATTTTGGACCGTCCAATATTAAAATTCAAAAAGAACATGTAACTATCATAATATACCTATTGTATGTAAATTTCTCACAGAATATAACTTTCATAATTGAATCAAAAATCTTCTGCGCCCAATTTACTCCATGAAAAACACATTATAATATATAATGTTACTATTAAACGACAATTACTGACTTTAAATTTATAGTTTCGAAGCCGCGGCGTAATACAAATGTATTTATACGTGTGTTTCCATTTTGCAAGATGGAAGCCAAGTCTGCTAAATAAATAACATAAAGGGTTGAAGAGTCATGCACTTCTTATGCAAATATACCGTTCCTCTTTCCGACCTGGAAATACATGTTGATTTCAGATTCTCAATCGCGTGTATTTCTGCTCATTGGAAGAATAAAATTATCGATAAAATATAAAGTTTTTCCTTAAAGAAGACCTTAGTAGATCTTATAGACATGTATACGTGCGTACGAGTTTCGAGGATGCTGATTCCGAATCCGTAGACGAAATGTAAAGACAGAAAATGAATGCATAATCCAACTTGCACTTGTTGCCCAAAGTACTACTTTCATGTTTGTTCTTCGTGAGTAACGTCAACATTAAGTTTCTTTCTTACAAGTTTATCTTTAAACACCGTTTATCCAACAAAGAGCAAATACAACACAAAGTTCATAACCATGATCGCCGCGTGTCAGCTATACTGGGAGGTAGATCAAATGCAGCTGCTCCAGGACTACACGCCAAGCTCTACTATAGGAGCTTTTACAAAAATAAAAAATACACGATCTCCACGGTGGCTGTCGCCGAACGACAAGTGGCGTTCTACTCTCCACCCTTTTCATGTCGCTTCCGCGGCGTCTGTTTACGAATCGCGCGACATGCGCACGCTACTACTGCAAGCAACAAATTAATATATCCGCTTTTTAATCCCAATGTAGAGGTTAATTCTGACTGAGGGAGTAGTCGAGAAAACGAGATAACGTTCGGGGGCCACGCGACAGGAAGACGCTCTTCTGTGCTCCCCCCGAAAAAGGGGCAGACCATATCTTTCGCTGCCGTTCCTCGTTTTTTTTTTTTTTTTTTCTTCCCCCCGGTGAGGTCGGTCGGTCAGTTCGCGTCCGTTCGAAGTGGCTGCGATAATCGCGTAATAGCGAGAGCAGTCGCAGCGATTAATCAATTAAGCAAAGAAAGGAGACGAGACCGTCACTCTAGAATCATCTTATTCTTCGCTGTCCAGCAACTTTCGCTGTACATTTTTTATGCACGGTTGGAGATAAGACATGTTTTTAAGTACTATACACAAAGAAATGACCAATCTTTCCGTCCTTTCAGATTCGTATCTATTTATTGGATCAAAGTTTGTATAGAAATTTGAAGTTTTATTATAAGGTTCCAAAATTCGATCAAATGAATTTATACGTTTATTTTTGTTTTGCAATTTTATTATTTCAGATTTTCTTTCCCCTTTTTGTTTGTATGTACTCACTTAATTTCGTGATCTATGGCGATAACTTAGGAAATAAAATCGCAAACTGCTGAGCGCAAAAAATGGGAATTATCGCTGCTCACCGCGACTAGAGGCTTCCTTTTACCCTTTTATTTCTCTTCGAGCTCGAATTTTCGAATTTGAAAAATCTACACTCGGGAAACGCAAACCATTTAAGATAAAAAAAAAATACAACCGCCCTCCTGATAAATTCGTCAAGAGTTCGTTCAAATACCCTCGTAACGATTCGCAAGTCGGAGCTATTTCGCACCGCGTTATTGATCAGCTACAATAACCATTGGCTTGTTTCGCGCGTCATCGAATCGAGTCATATATACAATAAAAGCCGCGATTACAACGCCCGCACTTACCCATTAAGGGGTCTACCCTAATTAGAACTTTCAATAAAAGACAGTTTTTCAGAATTTTTTAAACAGTTTTGTAATATAAATATTGATATAAAAGTTGTTACAGTATTAATACACTATCGAAATACTTAACAAAATTTTTTTTATACATTTTAGTAAGTTTGCATACATGAAAATGATAGTTCAAAAAAAGTCCTAAAAAAAGGTGTGTCCGCGCTGTTGATGAAATCTCTCGGATGGATGGTCTGAAACAAAAAAAATTAAATGGCGTTAGATTCAGTATGTTAATAGCTATATTATATGTCCGCCATTTAGTCAATTTTCAAAAAATCAAAAATCGCTCGATATGGGCTATAGCTATTAACATACTGAATCTAACGCCGTTTAATTTTTTTGTTTCAGACCACCCATCCCAAACATTTCATCAGCAGTGCGGACCAATGAGCATCAAACCTTTTTTTTAGAACTTTTTTTTAACTATCATTTTCATGTATGAAAACTTACTAAAATGTATAAAAAAATTTTATACAGTGTAACAACTTTTATATCAATATTTATATTACAAAACTTTTTAAAAAATTCTGAAAAACTGTCTTCTATTGAAAGTTCTAATTAGGGTGGACCCCTTAAACGAGTACCTTACACATAAAATGAGAAGTTGACAAAATGGATCACTTCAGCTCAAGCAAAGTTTAATCAGGATTTCCAAGACCTGCATTCTAGTCAGAATCATACCAAGTCTGTTTTTAATGTAATATTTTCTTGTTTATACTCCTGTCAGATTCTTAGTTTACTGTCTGTCTGAGAATCTTTTGCCCGAGTTTCATTGCACATTGTACAATTAGATGACAACTACTAAGATGCGAACTATTAAATTGACAACAAATAGAATAACAATTAGTTAACATTGTATACGTTGCATACGCACGCCCTGTAAATAAGTCTCATGTCTATAGTAGTTGCAAGATGGTGATGGGAGCTTTTTTCTACTCGAAAGTATGGATCATGATTATGATGCAGTCTGGCAACCTTGCAGGGATAAACTTCTTCCACTGTCCTTGAAACTTCTGTGGACGTAGCAGCTCGTGGAGATTGTGGGAAGAGCATGTAGGATAAAGTCTTTGAATTTATCTGGTAAGAATTATATCAGAGACTATTTTATTGGTATCCATTTTCGATCTTTCTTTAAATATTGTGTCAACTAATCAGAATCCAACCGTCAAGTGTATTCTGGCCGGTCGCGTATGTATAGTTTGGGAGGAACCACGGGACACTTGTATATATATGACAATACAAAATACTTAAGTGATAATTTTCAATAATTTAAGATAATAGAAATTTCTGAAAGTTGCGCCATGTCATCATAACTATATAAGTTTAAATTACCATTGAACGTGTAATTAAACTAGAATCAATTCGAAGATTCTGCAGGAAGTATTCGCGGTATCCAATACAAGGTGAATGGTATTCAACCTGGAAATAATATATGTATCATATATACTAAACTTGGATTTGTTCCGTCACATATCCCTTTTAATCCTAATTCCTGAAAAGAATTTGAAGATCGAAAAAAAAAAAACGATTGATCTAAAATGAGTATATTGAAGTAGAACAGGAGGAACAGGTGAATTGAAAAACAAGACTTATATGTCAAGATTCAGTGATCGCTCAACAAATAAATCGTTACTCTCTCGGATCAAGAAAGTATATATTTAATACGACGGAAGAAATTCTTCCCTTGATAAGGTCGGTACGAAATAATGATTAAATCCTTATGGCGATTTATTTATTGAAGCAATTATTTCTTCTCCCGAAATTCGGCGCCGTGCAAGGCATCCGATTTCGTTCCGCTCTCTCTCTCTCTCTCTCTCTCATACAAACACACGATCTCCAGCCGCGTTATTCGACTGTCTCTACTCGCATCTCAGTCTTTCTTCAACGGCGGCTGTGCAACCCATAAAGAATTACCTTAGCGTCCTTGGATAAAGGAGAGTCGCAGTCGGCGAGAATGAAGATCCTTCTGGACTCGCCGAAACACGGCCGCGAAAGCGCATATATGTGCACGAGCGCAAATGCGAGCGAGCAAAACATTATAATCTAGTCGGGGGTTTATTTTATGGCGTGTAATCCCCAGTGTCGAGGTGCGAACGGCCGTAACTCTTTTGTTGGCACCGTGGGGTGTCCCGACACCCAAAGCAACCGCTAACTAATTCCTCCGCAGTGAATGCGTTGTGCGTGGCTATGGACTTTTATATCGCGGTGCCGATGCTTCCTTTACGTCGAGTCCCGCCAACATATATACCCACATATATATATACGTATACGTATAAATGCATATTATCGAATCCATCGGTCGTGGATCATTTTTTAAGGCGGCGGCGAGGAAAACGCGGCGCGAGGAGATTTAAGATCGAAAATTACGTTCGAAAAAAATGTACATGCAAACCCTGTCAGCAGGCAAGTCCTTTTAAATGCGCTACTTTGTTGAGAGGCGCTTCTGATTTAAAACCGTGAAAATCTCGCTGATGATTTAATACTTGACAGTAGATGAAATAATGGAAATGAGAATACCTGATGACTAATGTATTTCTGCATTTAATCGAAGGGGGTACATTAAATTGAAATCTGCACATTAATGCTGCATGTATAAGATAAGAAATCATTGTCGAACGGAAATTAATGTAAATTTGTAATACAAGACATTAATATTTTTATATCGGAGATGTACCTATGTTGAAAAGGTATCTTTTTGACTTTCCATACCCAAATAACAAAAGTACGTCCATTTATGTCCAGACCGGATTCAATGAACGTGCGCAATGGATATATGCACAATGGACCTAAACAAAAGTAGGATTTCTAATGGACAACACTGATCGTCCATCGATATACGTGTTTATCTGTAAGTCCATTATTCTTATATATCTGGACATCTAATGCATATGCAATTTTCGTCCATGAACTTATATGGAGGAATCATGAACCTCCAATGCTAATTGGATCCAGTGAGAATGAACGCAATTTATTGTTCGTCACAGCTGTGTAAATATGAGTAGCGATAAAATTGTTGGAACCTTTTTTACAGTCGTGGTATTAACTTGTTGGACATAATTATACAAATCGTCTATTATAGTGAAAGATAGAAGTACCCTTCGACATTTTATCGTGGTAACATAATGAAACCAAAGGGGGGCTATAATTGGAAGGAAGAT
Organism: Trichopria nigra; assembly: GCA_030522945.1. Classification (NCBI taxonomy): domain Eukaryota; kingdom Metazoa; phylum Arthropoda; class Insecta; order Hymenoptera; family Diapriidae; genus Trichopria; species Trichopria nigra. The sequence continues at coordinate 13,398 of JAPYZR010005142.1, forward strand.
CTCGGTTGAAAATGACACTATACCGAGTGCGTGATTAGGGATTCTAACAAAGGATTTCGATATGGTGATTGTAAGTCTAGTATTAATATCATTAATCTTAGTCTTAATATTAATGATCGTTAATTTATTTTAAGATGACTGTTATCGTTTGTTTTTATAAGTTTTTAATTGTATTATGTTTCAACGTTTTTATAATTATCTAACTTAGAATTTTATAATTATGTTTTATTTTAGAACATCTCCTGATTGACACGGTCATTGCCGTAATTGATATAATCATACACAACTATTCCACCTCCGTAATGATTGTGACTGCGTATACTGATATGGGAATAGAACATAATGTATATGTAGGGTAGAGCTATTCCCATATCAGTAGATGAATTTTCTTGGACGCATTCGTATCCTGCTCAACATCGGTCAACATCGGTCAGACAAATCGACACACTAGCCAGACATTTCTGAAACAATACAGCGTCGTGTTTAACGCATCCGTATCTTAATCTACTATAAACGAGTTACGTACTTGTTTCTCGCTCGCGCCGGATGACGCCGGCGACCATAGTGGCCGTACGTCTTTCTTATATGCGTGTAGATTGAAGACGCGCGACCAAGAATGATCCGTCTCCGGTGCTACGCGTGTAACTTTGTCCTACGTTTCCTGCCCGAGGTTCGCGAGAGTGGCGAGTGGGCGCCCCTCGTCGTTTATGCGTACAAACAAAGAGTGAACTACAGCGGCGCAAATGCATCTGCCTGTCTGCGGTATGTTCCTACTGCCAATTCCACATAAATGGTTTATTTCAATGTTCTTCCATTTTCGCCCTTTTTAGCGATCTTACGCACGAGGGTGATGTATTTCGACATATAACTATCGGAATATATGCCAGGTGTATATATGTTCTAGGGTGTATAAATTTTTCAAATAATCACCATCAGACATCTACATACAATAACTTTGGCTATATATGATCTGTAATAATATCTTTGGAGTAGCTATAATGTGATGTTCTGGATTCTAATTTGGCTAATCACTAATTAACAATAGGAAGAATATACTGCTAATTGGTATCATGATATCATGATTGATAACGAGGCTAAAAATCCCTGGTTCATTATACTTTAAACATAAATAGGTTTTCTAATGGACATAAACTTGACGTGCATTCGTCTTCCAATGCACATGTCAGTCTGGGCGTCCATGGACGGAATGATCGAAAATCGGATGACTCATGGACGCCCAGTGCTAATGTGGTTGAATACTTACTCTTGCCTTAATTTTGTTGTACAATAATAAATCGGTATACTTCTTAATATAGGCATAGTCGGAAACTTTTAAAGTTTGAAACTACTAAATAGTTATAATTTAATTTCGTTCAACATCTTCAAATGTGTTTAACCGTCTCTAAATGTGGAGTATGCAATTATAGCTCCCCTTATGCCTTTCTAATATTGTATAAAACCCAAGCTATTAAAATGCCCCGCCGCCACTAATTCGCATCAAACAAACCTCGCGTGTAGGTGCGGGCAAGCGTTCGCGCATATGCGATATAAGTTAGGTCGTTCATCGGACCAACATACGGAGATCGAAAGCGCCGTGAATTTGGATCGATCTAACAAGACCAGCTTCGTGCTCATCGATTAGTCACGGTACCCGCGTTTTCGAAGGGTGACTTTACATTTCATTTCCATGTGATGCATTAGGAGTACGGGTGAGCTTGTGTACCAATCAGCTCATGCCGCGATAGCCTTCGTCGCTGATAATTTGACTCGTGCACATATACAAGGATTACGAATAATGTAAAAAAAAAAGGAATAAATCTAGATTAGAAGGAGGCTTACAACTCGATTTGGTTTACCGCAAAATTATTATTCAGTAAAGTTCCGCATCGGATTCACCGTAATTTTGAATTAAACAAAATGTCAGTGGGGATGCAAAAGAGGTAAATTTCAAATAGTCTAGATCATAATGTAAACATGTAAGGCGGCTTCTGCAAATACTTTTAAGTTGACACCTTCCCAATTACCGCACTAAACGTCCATGATTCGTCAAGTTTTCATCCATTCTTCTATGGACGAAAACTGCACGTACATTGAAGGTCTAGATATATGTGGGAATAACAATTGTCAGTGACAAATATATATTGAAATCGTTAAAGTTGGTTTAACGAATTAATTATGTTCGACATGTTCCCAAAATAGATCAAACGGATCAAAGTCAGAAGCTACAAGCTATGTTTCATTTGTATTTAAGTCCCCGACTAGAAGTGATCAAAATTGTCAAGGTTCTGATTATTTTTTTTTACTTTTTTTATACTTTTTGGATAAACGATTGTTTGATAAGCTCTTAATATAAAATAAATCAGAATATATAGCTCAGTGCGATAAAGGTAACTTTCGGTGGTACCAGGGGCTGGGGCGAGGAAGAGTATAGAATAAAACACTGCCGCCATCTCAGTTGGTCCGACAATTATAGAATTGAGCAGTGAGTACCGTCAATTGTTACAGCACTCTAACAACCAATTGCGGAATATATATGATACATTTCAGTTACACACCATAAGTGCATTAGAAGTAAACTGGTATTTCAAATGTTCCGAAAACGCAATATAGTTTACTTGCTAAACGTTTGTCCGCCGGCAATCCAGGACTGCAATCGAAAGATAACGTTTTTTTCAGCTCTTGATTTCACCCTATCCTAAACGTGACTCACCCCAGAAGCGTAGGGTGCAAGAACGTTTTGCAACAGAGACTGCATACTCGAGTAAATACGTGACGCGCGGGGGATTCCCGTGGAAGAGTAGAGAGAGTGATGGAGAGCAAATCAGTATATGAGTATATATATAGCATAGTCAGCGTTGCGATCTATATAAGCGATCGACGATCTATCCGCTGAAAACTCAGCGAGATACTTGGCGCGGTGCGACGCCGATGTATTCTAGGTTAAACTGTTTACAGGTCACGTGACGCACAGGGGTGCGTTCGTAGCATATCGAGGAGTCATCGAGGACCCAGCATCGGCTGAATAATGAAGAGCTCGCGGGGTGATCGGCGCAATCGTGCTGCGTTAAGTGCGGTGGACCGTAAGAGGTGAGGGTTTCCCATGACGACATTAATTTCACCCATTGTTCGAATGCGCGGCAATGAGCGTGCTTTTGGCATGTTATTGTGCGCACGATGTCAGAAAGTCGCGCGTGTTTCAAGATCCGTATACGATATATACGCTGAACGATGAATGATGGTACCTTATAGGAACGAATCAGCGGCCTATATCGTGTGTGGGAATTTTGAAGTTACTTGCAGAAAAATCGATAGAATGGATTTATTACGTAGAAGCGTCAACGATTTCGACGTCTGTCACGTCGTAATCTCTAAGATCTTCCATGATATACGTAATATATAAAGGCTGTACTACATGAAGATTGAAATGACTATTTTATTATTCCAACAAAGTATGGTTTTGCATAACGCAATTATCACAGAATATAACTTTTTTGTATTTCCAATTTTCGTATAGAGGTGACCGGTTTAACAATTGGATCGGTCGTCAGGAGGAAAATAGTGACATCCGGCGTGCGCCACGGGGTTAAACGATCGACCCTGTATCCTGGGTCTTAGATGGACCTATCCTTCATTCGCCACAGAGCGCGGGTCAAACGCTTGACTCCCTTGACTCGCGACCGCGACCAGCTGCCCCCTGGGTTGCCTCACAATATTGGCCTTACGCCGCGCGACGTCGTCCACTTCGTATATTATAAGAATACGCATAAGGCCGTCATTTGCGGCCACTTCATTCATTCGTTCGCTCATTCATGCATTCATTCATTACCGCCTTAGTTCACTCGTCCATTCATTTGGACGCCTCCGCATTTCTGCGATCTCAGCAATTAGCCCCTTCATTCACGAATCGTGACACGAGAATGCCTTCCGACTCGTCAGTGGTATTTATATTTCCGACACTCGTCTCTTTGCGATATTGTAAATTGTCGCAATGTCCACTCGGCGGCAGATTTTTTATCTTGACCGTTCGCAGAAATTCGGCTCGTGCGCTACAGGACCTTTGTGCATTTACGACGATTTTATAAACGGGACTTTTCGCTCAAAAGCAGTTTATTACTATTCTTTTCTCTTATCACGAAGGTTTTGATTAATTTTCTCAAGATTTTCAGGTTTACAATGATGTTGCAGTTTATCAGACCTGATGTTCTTATAGGGATAAAAGATGTCTATATCGCAAGAATTTGAATGTTTCTGAACAATAAGGGCTTATACGTTCATTGATTATTATTAATTTGAATGTAGACTCATTATAAAAAACGTTTTCTAAAGATTTACAAAATAGTTGGAAATATAGTTTAACATATGTCGATATTTATTATTTTCTGATTTTTCTGTTAAATAACCTCATTATAATTTATTTATTTATTAAGGAAGTACAAATTAAGATTACAAATTGTGTAATAAAAAATATAAATCTAGAATTGGAATTTATAGGCGTATACATACAATGAAATTTTTCAGAATATATATATATATTGTAACTCTCCAGGCGTGGACGTCGATTTTGCACCCCTAGAGCCCAATAAGTTACATGCACAAACAATCCCCTACGTCGTATTGAACTATAGTCAATTTCATTACCAACATACTCGCCTTACTCCAGCGACAAACGTGTCGCTGTAAAATCAATCATTTCTACTTTGATATTGTTGAAAACAAAGTTCTTCTATAACAAAATAGTGAAATATCTATAAACATTTTAACTTGATAATTATTTGTCTAGAAATAACCTTCCGCTCTTTAGATTTCCTCTAAAAAAGTTTAGGCATAACCTAAACGGTCATCATTATCACAGCACATATGCATCTTACTAATTATTCATCAAACAAATGTTGAAAAATATAAACGATGCGTCAAATTTGAAAATGGTCTCTCATTTCAGCCAAATAGTTCCCTAATAAAGTTTTATAATAATTTGAGAAAACATTGGTTTTGACCCCTGCATAATGTAAATTTAAGTTATACTTCAGATGAAATTGAACATTATTACGTTAGTTCTTTGACACAAATTTCTAAAATTAGTTTGTGTTTCAAGTCAACCCTGAGATGACGTGATAGGTTAGTACATAATTACAGATCACTGCAGAAAATAAAGATTATTGAATAATGACATACCCAACATAAAAAGTTAATGATATGATTGGATGTACATTTTCTCACATACAGTATACTTAATTGTTAGTTAACTTAATTAATTATAAGATGTAAAAAGTAAAAAAGAAAAACACTTTTTCACGGTGTATCTATACTAGTAAATCAACAAAATATCTCGAGTTATAATCACCCATTTTTCCAATTAATTATTCGCTTTATCGTGTATTATAATCGTAAAAAAAAAGAGCTAGGTTGTAATTAATCCATGTCAATTTACGTTCTGGCCATTTTTCATACGATAAAAACATAGCTAATAAATAATGACTAAACCATTTATGCTTTATAACTATATACTCTATATTTACATACAATTTCACGCGTAGATGGCCGTCTAATGATTATCGCGGTGGAATATGAAGTTTATGTTATTTTACAAGGCGTGCACCATATAGCACGCTGGATGTTTTATTATTCTGCCGAATTCAGTGACGAAATATAACCTCACACGTGCACCTCGATTTGGCGATTAAACGATGACGATGATGATGCATGGCTTTCTCTAATTGTGTCAAGGCAATAAGGGACGATTCCCGCCTTTGATTGGTCCTAAGAGCGGAAACGGAATTAGCGTCGGACGAGTCGTTTCTTTCCCTCTACGCCGCCACTTGTCGCAGACTTTTTTTCAAGTCACATGAATAAAACCGTATGTTTATACGGCCATGACTAAAATGTATGAGATTACGCTCCCTTGGTGGGAAAAAAAAACAGTGGAGAAAGAAGCAATTAATTAAACGCTCGTTTCGTTCTTCTGAGTTAAGAAACGGGGTTAATATCGCAGTAAGTTTTCTAGAATGATATATAAATATTAAAGGAATTGATTTTAAATTGATTTTTAGCGTAAATTGGTTTAATGAATAAAGTATAAACTCATTTATTTGTCATTTAATTCTAATCATGCAAAATTTGAAAAAACAAAAATATTCATTTTCAAATTCCAGATGGACATATATACTTAATTATAGACAATTTAAATGCCAATAAATTTATTACATTCAGTATAAAATGTCAATAAAATGTATCTAAAATCACCACATATAATGTATAATATAACTTTACAATCAGAAAAGAAACCCCCACACTGAAATAAAATGCTTAAAAAATTAAATGAAATGTAATTTAAAGTTATGCAGCCACGCACTCGACAAAGACTATATATGGAATTATTTCGAATCCCTGCCATTTATTTTTCTACCCTCGGTTATATTGTGAAACCTCAGCAATAACGTTTCAGGCCAAACAATTTAATAAAACATTTGAAAACTTCCAGTCCGCTTGATCGATGGGTCAGTACAAAGTACAATAAATGAGCGACCGAATCACCTCACTATTTGCACACGCGTGATTACGAAAAGTCTCCCTCGTCGATCTTTTTCTGCCGCGGCGAGTGGCGAAATATTAAAAAGTTTGCACGCGTTATTGCACTATTATTACGTGATTTATGAGCCTCGATGCGCGATAAGTGGCGTATAGCGCAAGCATAATCGCGTCAGAAACCAGTGCTGTCTGGGATCGATATTTTGTTAATGACCGTGGAATTGTCGCACAGCTGCGCCGACACTCAATGGCTCATACGAGCAGAAAGAGTTTGCGTAGTCTAAGCCCATATACTAAGTAACTTCCACTTTGCCTCTCTCTCACACACACATACACGCAGTCTTTGTCGCTCCTTCTCTCTAAACCCATATCCATTCGTCCATGCCATTGTTTATGACGTCTCTCTTGCACTTTCGCAAGTTTTTCGTGTTTTTTAGTTCTGTGTGTGCACTTCTGTTCTATATCCTTCTCTTGCACTCTGATTTCTCTATCGTTCTCCCTCTGTCTCTATTTCTGTCTTTGGCCGCTCGTTCAATCTTGCTCCGTTTCTCTTTCTCTTTTACACGTTCCTCTGAGTCATTGCGTGTAAAGTGCTCGGTACCTCTCGACGATTCAAGGTACACCCTCGATGAGGATTTTGTTCGCTCGGTCGTACGAGCCGATTATTTGTTGTAAGGGGTCATATAAGCACTCGCAAAATGGACATCGTTATACGCACCCAATAGAATCATGTATAACGACAAAGAACAGAACGGACTCTCGAGGATGTAATGTACGCTCAGGAGTTTCCGAAAATCAAGGCTCATTCAATTCGCATTTTCTATAGGCGCTAACTTTTTCAGACTCAATATTTTTATGTACTTTGATTGCGACGCAATAACGGTGCTATTAGTCCGCAAGAATAGAAAACGTGGAGTACTAAATTGCAGACATTCATTCAGTTTAATGATATAAAAATAATTTTTATCGCTTTTGTATATGTGCACTTACTAGCATATGTAAAACTTTTACGGTAGTGTGTTGATAAATTTACTTAATATTAATTAATAAAAATGAAAATTGCATAATATTTATTATTTTTAACGATGAATCATTGGCCTCTCATTGGGTGACTATTTTTCATAATTTTATTATCTGCCCGAAAATTATCTATCAGGATCGAGTTCTTCGTCTTATTTGATGACGCTATTAAAGTAAATATCATATTAATGTTAAGAAACGTCTCAAAATGTATAGTTACATGATTATACATGTATACATTCGCCCTTAACAATAATTTGTTTTATACCGTCATTTAATATTACCTTATTAATAAAAGTTTTTGTTTGTTTTGTTCATCATTTAAATAACAACACACACCAGACATATAGAAATAATTTGTGGTTAGGGTAATTATACAAGGTGTCCGTAAAATACCGCCCAATATTATCTGGGCAGATAGATGAGGTAAAACTGAAACGAAAAGTCCTGAGGTATTTTTTGATCGGACCA
>JAPYZR010005143.1:0-12525 GCA_030522945.1 Trichopria nigra
TTTTTTGGTGATTGTATATGTTATGTAGAATCACCCTTCCAGAGCCCAAATTTAAAAAAAATGTTTAAATAATTCGTTATTTATACTTTTATTGTTGCAGAGCTCAGTCGGTAACTGTTCTACTTTAGAACCCTCTTAATTTGAATATATCAAGTAATGAATTGGCGTTATCAACCGAACTGCTTTACTTTCCTCGTACGAGGGTTTTAAAGTAGAATAGTTACCAACTGAGGTTCGTCAACAATAAAAATATAAATAAAAAGTGATTGAAACGTTTCTTCAACATTTGGACTTTGGAAGGGTGATTCTATATAACATAAGCAATCATCGAAAAAGTATCGCTGAAATTGGTACAAAATTCAACGAGAATTATCCGAAATAAATTATTTTTGTTGCTGGTAAGAGAGAAAATAATTTATTTCGGATAATCCTAGTTTAATTTTGAAACAATGTCACCGATAGCTTTTTGGGTATTGCATATGATGTGTAGAATCACCCTTCCAAAGCCCGAATTTTTAAAAAACGCTTAAATCCTTTTTATTTATACGTTTTCTATTTGTAGGTTAGGTCGGTAATTGTTAAGGTTACCACCCATTAAGGTGGTTCTAAAGTAGAACAGTTACTGACCTAACCAATATAATTTATTTCTGATTTATTTGTTATGTACTAGTTATAGGTCTACTTTAGAAATGCCTTTTGAAATATATTTATATATTATACAAAATTGAAAAGTTCCTTCAATTTTCGGCCTGAGTAAAACCTTATCACACATATTCATTGAATTAAAATATACAAACAGGAACATAAATAAAACTGGCGATTTTCATACATTTATTGAAATAAAAAATTGTTTTTTTAACATTAGGAATGCAATATTTCTTTATGTATATATATATGTTAAACATTTTTTCTGATTTTTTAGAAATAGATCGATACTATACTAATATGGCAAACCCACAATACGTTAAGACCTTCAATTGCCTTACCCAATCAGCAGTGATAAATAGTTAGACGGAATAAATGCAAAGAAGTATACATCTTGAGTTTTTCTTATAATAATGTATCGTCATACGCAGGAATGCTTAAAGAGCTTTTTTGATATTCATTCTGTCCAATTTATTTTTACCTCTATATTACATTTGAAATGAACAGAAAAGACTCCATTTCGATTTCCAGTGAAAAGGAGTAGTATGTTCCATGCAAACGTGATTAAAAATATATTTTCGATTCAGGGGGCGTAAAATGACCATTATACGCCTCCTTTTGGGGCATAAAATGCCGATTTCAGGTCTCGAAGGTGTAAAAAGCCATTTTAACGCAAATTAAAAATTGTCTGAAAATTAAAAAACGCAAAATTTGACGAATCAAATGTAATATTTGTTTAATTTTGTTTCTTTTTTCTCAGTTATGCGATTAAATTGCATAAAACATACTAAATTTACACATGTGTAGGTGTGGTCATTTTACTCCGCCTGACTCGAAAAATATTGGATGCAACACGGGCGTGGTATTTACGCCCCGAATGGTGATTACGTGCGCGAGGGCCGGCGAAACCATTTCACGCCCTTGGTGCAAAAAGTACTATTTTTGTCACACCTGCACAAATTCGCTGTCTTTTCGTGCTGTTAAAGCGATCGGAAAGACATCGATTGCAGTTGCAAATGTTCTATGAGCAGTTTTTGACGACCGCCTATTTTTTTTGCACGATCTCGAATTATCATACATCAGGTGTGAAAAAAATGTAATGTACGTATCGCGAGCAAAAAAAAAATGTACTGCTCACTTTACTTTCATTAAACAATTAAGAAAGAACATAACAAACACATTTCATTTTTAAACAGTTATTATCGTTATTGTTATTATTTTAATTTATTACATATTTTTATATATTACAATCATCATAATAACTGATCCTATATATATGTAAAACTTCTTTGGTACGGACACTGTATAGTGAAATGCCACCTGCAAACTAGCTCGTGCAATTTGCAAAGCAATTAAAGCCTAATCTAAATAAGCACTTGATGAAGATTGTATATATCGCGATGAAAGGTTTCACTGATTTCCGACTTGCCGCACACTATCCATGTCTATTCTATTTTTGCTACATTTCTATTTCTACTGGATCCTCCATTTTAATTCATTCTACGTCGTTGCTTTAGATTCCGACACATATATAGTCATAGTTATCGGCGCGAATTGTCATTCTCGATTCGGCCTAGACGAGAATATATTTTTTTTTTTTTTTATTGTCTTTTTTATTACATACCCGTTACTGTACTGTACTATTTGTAACTACTGTACTATTTATAGTTCATTGCTATTACACTGTATATATAAACCATTTTATTTATTGTAATTCATGTCTGAACATCCAAAAAGAAAAGACAACGATTAAACGTATGATTCTGGCAATTTTCATATAATGTATATGTAATAAAAAGGATTGTTCTATGAAATAATTCCATGAAATGATTTTCAATTCTTCTGTCTATTAATTGCAGGAGGCAATTTACCTAACTGTAATGTCACGAAACTGTAGGAATGTTATATTTTTTAATGGTAGAAAAAAGATAACACTATATCTTCGTGAGAAATGAATTGTTATACACAGGTCATGAACCGTAGAGCAGCATCAGTGAAGAATTCCACTTCATCGCCATAAAATTGTCGAGTATTCATTGGTAGTGACCTCATCAAGGCTGCGGAATGCGCTTCGGGGATACACGGATGCCATTAACTTTGTACAGAGCATTTGGAATAAGTATAGCTTTAACATTTTAAATTCGTCTAATTCAACATTTCTTATGTCTAAACAATCCATTTTGTGTTTATGACGATTTGCACAACTTCATTATCTGACATGCAGCAACGTATTTCGGTCTCTATATTCATCTATATGTCATTCATTTGTATGCTTAATGTAATGGTAACGGAGATGTAACATACAGATTTCATTAGGACAACTTGAAGGGTGATTTTGTGCATCGACATAATTTGTATGATGATCTAACGACAAGAAAAATGTTTGAAAATTGGAATGCATAAAGGCATAGGACAAATGCAAGAAAACCTATGTCATGTTTATTATTTACACTGAGAAAAATAGTCCTTAAAACAATGACATTTTTGGCTTTTTAGAGCTAAGGGGGACCGAGCTCTTATATGAACTATGTGTGGCAGCTCTTAATATATGGATACATGATTTTTCTTTTGAAAGCCAGCATTTGCTATAGGAAGATAATGAATCCAGGATCTTTACGAGGATAATTTCACGGATGTAATCGTAATATTTGTAATAAATTTATTGGTATATAATTAATACGTCAATTTACAGTTTGAAGGAGCGAAAAGTTTCACGAAGTATAATGCACACATGAAACCGCGAATTTTAATACAACATTCTGGAAACTGTCTATGGCATGAAATAGTGAATTTTTTGTTATTTCGAGGATCTGTTACAATATCCCAGTAAACGAAGAAGTATTCAAGTCCAGGAAATAGAATTAAGAATGATAAAGAAGTATTCGATTCAGTCCAAAATGAATGCTTCTGTATAATTCTCAATCCTATTTCCTGAACTTGAATACTTCTGAATACTTCTGAATACTTTTTGGTTTACTGGATAAATACCTGTAATATCTGCCTATGACATTATAAATATTACTTGATCAACAACTAGAGGACAATGTTCACATTTGGGTGTCTAATTCTCTCTAATTTCTTTGTTAATAATATCGATCGATTGGTATGGGTTAAGTAATGGATTTTAGGTATAGATGAGTACTCCACACCATATTGAAGTTGCTGCAAAAAGAAAAAAAAATATATATATATATATATTTATTTAATGTATCCTGATCAATATATATGCTGCTACGGTAATTCAGCGTGTGACATTAGAATTTTATTACATGAACAATGAAACTAATAATAAACATAGATTGGTAAGTCATTGCACCTGGACAATGTAAAAACCCTCAATAGCCCAGATTATTTCGCCACTCGATGGCTCAAGGCTTCAGAAAGATTTGGACTCTGTCAGAGAATGGTCGAGACTGAATGACCTCAATTTAAAATCTAAGTGCAAAATTATGTCTTTCTCACATCATTCCGACAATTTCAATGTATATATGTGTATGTATACGTATATGTACATGTATACATATATATATATATATAAAGCATTAATTGAACCACTATCCTGAGTTGTTATATATAAACATATCGATCTTGGGGTAGTTGTGAGTGATAATAACTTTACTTTGCAAAACTATCTTCTGTATATGATCTAACGCTGTAAGGATGTCAAGGTTACGTACAAAATCTAACTATAAAGTATTGAAAGATATTATTATTACCTCGTATTTAATGCAGGGAGGGGGAGGGGCAATAGCAACATCAATTGCGTTCAACTTGTTTATGGATGCGTTAAACTAAGTGCGTTTGTGTTGAAAATATAATATATAGCATCCAATTTTGCATAAAAAAAAACCATCAGCGATACCCGATTACACAACATGGAATACGCACGTTTGGGTTTAGTATACATCGTATAACCCTAAAAAAAATGCTGATTTTATGAATACCGAATATCCTCGAATGATGTTTCTATTGACAGTAAGGTAACACGATGAATATATCTATTCAGTTAATGGCAAGGAAGATAAAGCTTAATTAACGTCTAATCAGTTAAGGAAAGACAACAAAATGTCCAGCCACACATTCTCAATAACTCAACAAATGTATTTGAACTGTTGTCCGTTAACTTCGCTAACGACTTTCGATTATATGCCAGGCGAAATCAAAGCAATTTCGTCTGTTTTTCGTTAATGTAATTCTGCTAAATTTTAAGGTTTACACTGTATTTTCAAATCGATCTCAGCGCCATCTATGTCTAGCGATTAGAATTCTTCTCGAAAATACTCTTCAAACGAGCACCCTCTTGGTCCATGTTGCCATTTATGATTTTTATCCCCTCTGGCGTCCCACACATCCCCCTGATGACATTAAGGGGTTGGCATAATCCTCAAAAGATATCTTCTAAAAAGATTCTAACAAAGGGAGAATGTAGGATGTAAACAATAAGATTGAATACTTTGATGTTGAATTGTATCAACTATCAAGACGATGACATTAACATCAAACAATATATGAAACCGTGAAAAATGTATTACTATTCGATGAAATATTTGATGAAAAATGAAATCATTGTTGTTGTATAAAAGACCAAAATCTTGCACCAGAAACGGAAGTAAACATGGAATTTCTTAAAGCTGCCCTCGTGATGTTTGGTTCAACTTCCGGGTAGAAGGCGTGTGGATCTATTCGCACGGAATCCGGTGAAATTTCGGCTCACGGCGAAAGTTTCGGCGCATCGCACCGAAGATATATTTACGGGAACGAGGAGACTCAGGAAATCGGTGGCAAGTGTCCAGCCTTAGGGCCGAAAATAGACATTGCCGCGTCTAGTTCGCCGAAGTCTACGAGATCCAGCCTGTCACAGTGCTGCGCGGTCCGGATCGCGACGAAGAGTACCACGACCGGACGACGATCATCTACGAGGGTTTCCGCGAGCTCTCATGAGCGTGAGTGCCATTTTACCCATTTTTCCACGAGTTTCGACCAACACGGTAACCAATCGGACAATAAGTGCCAATACCAATATAGCCAAACATATTTTCAACCGTTGATGATTTCGCAAAGTGTTCACATCATTTATTGGGTTTTGCGCAACTTTGTGCTGATGAGAAATGACACCTCCATTTTCTGCAACACACGGAGATAAGCTATTGGTGTCTTTCAGTGCTTCCTCCTATATATAGTGTTATATTTCCCAAATCCTCCAATAGTGTCACGCGTAATTTTTCCGACAGTGCTCGTTTTGGATTCCATTTACTGGGGATACTTCCGGTTTGCAAATTGAGTGAAAGATTGAACATGGCTATGGGGGAATGTAGAATAGAGGAGATTAGGACCGTCGTCGAAGGATTTACTTCTCTTTTGATCCCAACAATGTGTCAATAAGAAAGCAAACTATGGTGAAATCAATTTCCTTCAGTTAGTATCTACATTTTTTGTTGTACTTTGTAGTTCAGTGATTGTTTTGTGTTCATCTTTCAAACGAAGCTTCTGGTATGGAAAGAAATGTTTTTCTCCATGGGTTCGCTTGAATGTTGTAGATGTTGTTTCATACTTGTTTAATGGACAGTTATTGTTCGTCGAGGTTCTGAAATCCTGTACCAAATGGTGGATGATTTCGTTTTGTTTTCATCTTTTATTTCAATTCTAAAGGTTTATGTGGTAATTTCATCTGATCACGTGATGTCATATTATTATAATTATTGATGTTTAATGTCGACTCTAATATCGTCATTTACAATAATTCTAATAAGGACAATAATTGTGTTTACTTAAGTTGTTTGCCTTCTGCTATGCTCTTCTTCACATTCATTCTTGGTCCATGCAATATAATTATTCTACAGTATATACAGTATATATTTATTTATTTAAAGTTCGTTCATTTGCACTTAAGTAAAAGTTCATTTAAATTTGAGAATGTTCTGAAGCGTTAATATAATTTCATTGTATATTAATTATATTAATAATGTCGTCAACTTGATTGACCAATGTTCTACTTTGGTTCGACTGATGAACACGTCGACCTTTCTTGTTGTCCGACACGCCTTTCGCAGTGTGCGAATAATAATTTAGTGCCAATGTAATACATGAACCTCTTGATGACATATTTTTGTACCGGCACGACATACATAAGGCTCAACTGCTTTTTCACTACGAACAATAGGTTTGATGTACTCGTCAGCATGTGTGCACTTTGATGGGAAAAGCATCAAATACAATGTAAGGAAGTTGATAGTCAATTTTATTTGTAGAATTTTAAGTATAACTTGGATTCATTGACGAATGTTGACCTACCTTTTATACTTATTTACATTCGTATAATGTACGTAGTAATTATAACAAATTACATTTATATAATTGTAATCAATCTGTATATACAACATAATTGTTTGATAAAATATTGTTACAATACTATTTATACGATAAAATTTGATAACAATTACAATTGTTTACTTTTTTTTAATATAGTTTTGTAACTATTACTCTTGTATATCTTTGATGTAATAAATTTGATGTAATAAAAAAGGAAATGTAATAGTAACATTTGTTACTATTAGATTATTCATTAACAGTTCAGTATATAATAAATTAAGTTATTTTAAAATTATTATTGTTGACATTTTTCTAACTTTCACTTATTAACAATTGTTGTTACTATTTTACTATATGATTTTTTATTTTTTACTGTTACTTTAACCCGAACCACCAGACCAAATAGCAAATTTTATCACTTTAGACAAGAAATAATTATCCCCCTTTTTTATAAGGAACCTCACTTATGAAATGATAAAATTTTAATTTATAAAATGTTATTAATATCGTGTCCCGGAATTTGGTATTGAAGAACATTAAAGTATCCTGAAATATTAGTGGATCCTTTAAAAACTTACACAATTTTCATACTCTGTATAATCCCTTGTTGTAGATTAAAAGTTTTGAAAAAATGACGAGTTCATAATCTGCTTCCATAAAATAAAATTCTACAAACGATGAAAAATTTGGCCCAGTATCTTTAATCCGCAATTTTGATTTTTAATTAACTTACGGGCGTAACTCAGGAAAAGGAAACAAAAAAAATGTCAGGAAATTAAGATGTCAAAGCGTGTTCCTTATCGGTCAAGTTTCTATAGCATTACGCTAGCATTCTAATGGCATTGTAGTCCAGGCTTAAAAGGGGGTCTAAAGTGGGACAGTTACCGACCTATAACCTTGCGACAAGAAAAATGTAAATTAAAAATAATTTAAACGTTTTTTTTTTTTTTTAATTTGAGCTTGGAAATGTGTTTCTTCAAAACATATACAATCCCCCAAAAAAATACGAACCAAATTTGTTCAAAATTAAATGAGGATTATCCAAAGTAAATTATTTTGATGCAGATAAGAGAAAAGTCAATATCAAAATTTTTCGTCACTTGTTCGACATATACGAATTTTATATGCCTTTAGAGTTTTTACAATCAATCTACAAAAATTAATGCAGGCTTTGAACAACTATAGTTTTTAGTATAGTTACATATATATGTAACTTAAAGTATTAAACCACTATGACCTACTCTAATCTCGATAAAAATTTGATAAATATTTCTGTAAGTGAATTATTATACTTTGCCTATGACGCAAGGCGAATTCTGGCAATTTCAACTAAAAGTATCAAGGGAATTTTTTTAATTTCAGCTCTATAATATTACAAGATTCATTAAAATCTATTACGCTTATTTTTAAATATTTTCGTCTGTAATTCGTGAATTATTTCTAAACTAAAAATTGTTGTGCTAATATACGAAATCTGTATTTTCACTATGATAAAGATCTAATTTAAAGAAAAAATATAGTTTTTCGTTTGCCCTTTTTAAACAAAACATGGCATTTATCTGCTCTTAAGTTGTTTAAAAGTAAACAATTGTGAGATTGTCATTATAAAATAATTTTTTTTTTCATTTTATTTAACATTGTTATTAGACACTTGTATTTATAAACAAATCCAGTGGTGTCCCCATGCCAGATGGCCGAGACCGGGAATCAAATCAAGGACTTTTGATTATCTAATAAAAGAAAATGGATTTTTTTTATCGTTATAGTATTTGAAAAATAAGACGAATTAAATTCAATTTCAATTAAATTTTACTGAAAATTTAAGTGCCGTTTAAGTAGTTAAATGACATTTATAATGGTTTTAACAGCTTTACATCTTGAATAAAAATTCATACACTGAAGAAATTTTGTTATTTGAATAGTAGCAAGTAAATATTTACTTGAATTAAGAAAAGATTATCTTGAATTAAGTAAGATTTACTAAAAAGAAGGAAACATTTTCTTAATTCAAGTAAATATTTACTTGAAAATAACAACTTTTTTTTTTCTGTGTATTAAAATCGCATTTGGCATTTTTTAAGTTTATGCATTATGCAATTAGAACATTTTTATATAGGTCGCAAGTGTACCATGTATGTTAAAAATTTCAGTTAAAAATGCCTATTTAATATAAATAAATACTCAAACTATAATCGCAGTATTTACACCAATATTACTATTATCCTAAATTTTCCCGCGAATATAGTTTGAAATTATTATTTTTATTAATTAAATGAAAATGTTAATAATAAACTAAAATATTTAAAAATAAGTGTAATAGATTTTAATGAATCTTGTAATTTTATAGAGCTGAAATTAAAAAAATGTTCTTGATACTTTTAGTTGAAATTGCCAGAATTCGCCTTGCGTCAGGCGAAGTATAATAATTCATCTAAAGAAATTTATCAAATTTTTAGCCAGGGTAGAATAGGTCATAGTTGTTTAATACTTTAAGTTACACATATATAGCGTAAAGTAAATAAATTATTATTATTATTATTATTATTATATGTAACTATACTAACAACTATAGTTGTTCAAAGTCTACATTAATTAAGATCTATTTTGAAATGTTTGAATAGATTTCCTAATGTTTACTTATAGTTTTTCCAACATCGACCAATTCACAATAATTGATTTCAAAAATTTGAATTAATAAAAACATTTAGAAAACGAAGCGCAATGTTTGGATCCAAAAGATATTGCGTATACGCTAATAAACTTGCTATTTTAAAATCTAAGATAATTACAAATGAAGTCTTGGCTCGGTCAAGTTATTCTTGAAAATATTCCGTTCATATTATTCTCTCGTTATTATAATAAGTGCCCATCCTGACAATGTTACATGTGCACATTAGTAATATAGAACCTACACACGTATAAATAATATATAAGATACAAACAATTACGAAAAATATAGAAGAATTATGTATATAATTTGTAGCAAGAACAAATATTATTCATCATTCATCTTTGATAACAAAGAAGATATTATTATGACATGTGCAATTTCAACCTATATCATTATGAACACCATTCATCGTATTATGTTGTTTCATGCATTTTATCAAATATGCTTTACTTACAATTTTCTAAAATAAGTATTAATATTGTTGTTGTCGATTGTAATTTTCTGAATTTTATACACTTTAGCAAAATATTTAATTGTTATTCTTGATTTGTACAATTTATTCATTATTCAAAAAGAGAAATTACGATCTATAAGTCGGGAGTTAAAGATATAAGAAATGACAGATTTTACAAATTGCTGAACAATTTAGTAGAATTAACGTTTCAACAAATTGATATTCCCTCAAAATTTGTCGGAGTTAAAATTAACCTACTCTAAACACAGTTGAATTTTACTCCAGAAAGAGTTAAAAATTTTCTTTTTTTACTTGAGAATCAATATTTACTCAGGGCATTTGAAGGTTAATCCACATGTTGAATTTATTTATTGATTGACAACATTTCAAAACGTAAGCGCGAGTAATTACATTCTGGTAAATTTAAAAAAAATCATTAATATCATATAGACACACCAATGTTATACACAAATACACACGAAGAAAAGTGTTGTTGGGACAACCGTATACTATAGTTGACCTAAACATACTTCTGGTTGACACAACAATTGGTATGGTTGATACAACCATATAAAGGTTGATACAACAAAACATTTTCTCGGTAAAGGTGTGCAGTTTAGTAAATTTGATTTTCCGCATTCGAATGAAAATTTGGAATGAGATACGTGAAAAAAAGTTTTAATTGAAATTTTTGCAATCTTACGTAAGAAGTGCATTTCTTCTTCAGTGTAACTGCAAATAAAAATGTATTTATATTTGTTAAAAATTCGAGTAGAATTACAGCAATTTTTACTTGACAATCTGCGGCAATTACGTTAGATTTAGCACCGATGAATATAAGGAACAGGAAGCGCGTGTCGCGTCTCTTCTGCTATTTCTGACCGCTGCGCGAGAAAATTACTTTCTGACATCGAACGAGTAATAAATATATAACGTCGGGTTCGATGAGCTTTTATTTAAAATAAGAATTAATCTAGGAATTAAAAAAAAAATAAATAAAATAAAATAAGGTTCGGAAATCTTTTGTTTTTTTTTTTAATTTATTACGTTTTCACGTAAATACAATTTCATTTATTGTTATATGCATAACTAATCCAGAGTTATATAAAAACATGAAAATGTATATTTTGTAATCTGCATATTCATCACATAATTTACATGTCTGTAATCTGCATACAGAAGTGTACATCAAGCACGAATTTAGTAGGACGATCAACTTTAAGACTGTATACCTTTTACAAATTTACTATATATATATATAGTTTGACATTCATTTTACAGAATTCCGGAGCAGACCAATGGCGGCCGATGGCCGTATCAAACCCTTCTACCCGGTCACGAGTCGCAAGATCCATGCCGCACTGGGTGATGGTATGATTCTGGACAATTCAAAATCAATATTATATTGTCATTCATTTCTTTTTTAAACATTTTTTAAAATGATTCTCAAAATTTGGAATTCATATTGCTATACTAGTTGGCATCCTGTACCAGTTGGAATTACAGGATATTTTTTTTTTTTTTTTTTTTTTTTTTTTTTTTTTTTTTTTTTTTTTTTTTTTTTTTTTTTTTTTTTTTTTTTTTTTTTTTTTTATTTTTTTTTGTATTTTAATTTCTTTTTGTTTTTTTTTTTTTTTTTTTTTTTTTTTTTTTTTTTTTTTTTTTTTTGTTTTAAACTTATTGGATTTTCTATGATTTTGTCATATGAAGTAATATAGATTGTAACTCTAATAATAGAGTCCAATCCTGCTGAGCCATGTTTAGGAATATTGCCACGATTCAAAATTATTCGCATTTTTAAATAAGCCTAAAGGCTCCAGTGAAAATAGAATTTTGATAAAACCTTTTTTATAATTACTTGCGCGGAAAATTCGTATTTCCCACACTATTTTTAGTGCCGGAAATTGCATTTCCCAACGAAATGTGTTTTGACTGACTAAGATTGACTTGGAACATCCCTAACAGCACCAAACCTTATAGTAAGGTTAAGTGATGTTGCTATAAGATTGACAACCTTATAGCAACATTACTTAACCTTGTCATATAAGGTTAGGTGCCGCTACGAATCTTGGAATTTGAGCACCTGTACATTTACATAGAATTCATCTTAAAATGTTAGTGCTGTCTTACTCGAATCAACCTGTGAACATTTCAACTATCCTATTGGATCGGAATCCACTACAAATTTTAATTATATCAATATAGTCATTTTTTGGACGTGAAGTTATGTTAAACGGGGTGGGGTCCAAAATCCCGAATGCAGCAAAATCCCGAATATCAAAATTCCGAATGATACATTTCCGAAATGTGCAACTACCAAAAGGGTATATGGCCGAATGTTCGCTAAACTCCGAATGTGATAAAACCGAATGTTCATAATTCCGAATGTTGATAAACCGAACGTATATAATCCCGAATACGAATAAACCGAATCGTCATAATACCG
>JAPYZR010005144.1:0-11195 GCA_030522945.1 Trichopria nigra
GCAGCGCTTAATTCGAGGCGCGGAATGCTCAGTTGCTTAATCGGAGCAACCTTCGTTTTGCTCATCAACAGCGAAATTCGGACTTCGCCGGAAGATAATCCGATTTTTGAATACACGACCGCGGCGTATGCAACGCTGGAGGCGTCTGCGAACCCATGAAGCTCGCAATTTGCTACTTCCCTACCGGCTCCGATCCATCGTGGAATTCGGAGATTCTCCAAGGAGCTAAATCGCGGGGCGACGAGAATTCCCGAATTTTGAGGTTCCATACCGTAACAGGGTCCGTGACCGACTTTTTGCACTGAGCACACGTCAAAGAGTCACCCATTTCTACAGATTGTTTATTATTTATGGCAAATGTAATTGAATATTATTCAAGTTAGTAAACTCTCTAAAATGTATTCTTTGTCCAATTTACTAATGCTATATTATGACTACAGTGACGTTTAAAAATAATAACAAATGAAAAATCAGTTGGTATAAACACAACACTAGAATTAGAAATTTGAACAAATACCGTTTCGGCCCAATTTGAAAATAACGGCCAGTGTCACTCCACACCATTTAACAATGCTAAAATAGAAAAATAAGAAAAAAACACAAATTACATATGAATACTCAACAACGGACTTTGACGCGCGTTTCTCTCAAGAGGGGAACGGATCGACTCCTCTGATCCCCAGGAGAGACTCGTTTAAAGTAGACTACAAAAAACCACACGTAACACCACCAAATTAAAATTTATAGCAATAGCACTTCAGACGATGCAAAAATTAGAATAGTGCAAAAATCAAACAACACAAGCATTTATTAAATATGAAATTTTAGCCAAGCTCGGAGAGCGCACATAAACACGTCCGCACTGTATGAAAATTGAAAAGCGTATATAAACATGTCCGCACTGCATGAACTGAAATTAATGAATGGAGTATTTTGCCAAATTTGTCTTAATTCTCTTCTTTCTGATACCATTATTTTAATGTGTTTAGGGCTGTTTATGTTGTTTTTATTTTTATTGTGTATTTGGAGTAAACTTTTCGTCAATTTGTTTAAGTAACCCCATAAGCGGTTTGATGTTGTGTACGCCGTTGACATATATATATATATATATATGTGGCGATTTCTGAGTATTTCGTTTTTTTGTTTACCATCAGGCGATTTTTCAATTAGCGCTTCAGTTTTCGAGTTTGAATTTAGCGCGCTAAATGAATTTTTTAACGGTAGTGGACTGTTCAGCCAGTAGTTTTCGATGGTACTCTGTCTCTTATTGTCTACATTATTCGTGAAATACTTCTTGTCCTCTGTTTATTGCCTTTAGCTAAAGACCAATTAGCCTCTGTTCCGGATCTCATATCGATACTCGCAATTTTCGCGGCAATGCGACGGGTTCCGAGTTTCCCCGATACAGACCTCATTCCCGGGCACCGACGATTTCATGGTTCGGGCCATTTCTCAATTGAATCGCGTCGATCTACAATTTTACCGACCATGCGTTGGTTCGCTAGGCCGTTGCGTGTTTCGCTATATGTCCCATTTTTGATATTCGATACGGGGTTCTTTTTCATTTTTTGTCACTAAAAGGTGCGGCTCGCTCTCTAGACAGCTCATTTCGCAGCTTCGCAGCGACCCACTTTTTCTCGCTTACAAAACTTTGTAGCGCCAACACGTATTTTTGTAATTCTTGATCGTTAGCGCGTCGTGTGAAACACGTGCGGACGCCACTTTGTCGAGGAGCATCGGCTCGCGGCACTGATTTGTTTAATAGCCGCATATAATAAAAAATTGTTAAAAACTTTACGAATGCGATTGTAATATTGAAAAATTGTGGTCCGCGCAGGGACACCTCCTTGCACTCAACTCGATTCACTACTTTCCGTCGCTCGTAACTCGTACTTCCCGCTCTTAACGATAACCCTATGAACCTTCTCTCACGGCCAGACGAACGAACAATCATCAATACCGAGTCGCGTAAGATCAACAATCACGCTTGCCAGCGTGATTGTTCGCCGTTCCACCCTCGTTTAGGAGGCCTATCACGACGCGATCCGCGGCAGGGTCGCACCAATTGCCCGTTTCGCCGGTGTTACTTTCGCAACACCGGACGCCTACTCCGGTGCCCCCGGCTCCCTTTCCTTTGTTTTCTTTTGATTTTTTTCAACTGCTAAAATTTTAACTGATTTGTAATCAAAATTGTGAGAAGTCTGTATACGATGTAAAGTTAAATGCCTTACATGCTTCTAATAGCCGCATCTACACTCAAGTGATTACCTAACAATTTTGTGTTCAGTGGTTGTATAAGAATTAAAATAAGTGTAACGTAACCATTTTCTCTTTTTTATTGTTGTCAGCTTCTCCTTCACTCCTGGCTCTGTCGAGTTGGTTCCGGTAGCGTTCGCGTCGTTTAAAGATGGACGCCCTCATGCAACAATAGACGTTATGCATAAAATCGTTGGAATGCGCTCTTCCGAATGTTAAGAAGCTCGGGCGAAATAAATGAAAGTGTTGCAAAATCGGAACAAAAATAAAATAAAATTAATTCAAGTGCAATTAGACACTCTTTTCGGCATAAAAAATTGCAGCACGGTTCGGTAAACGAGATACGCGCGCTCATATCCAAATTACAAGTTAAATAAATTTCTTTCGTTTCGAAGTCGCGCTTTAGAGAACTTTGACAAAATCTCGCGGCTGCTGTCAAAGCACGACAAACGTGAGACGCCTCCGAATAAGTGCGTGCAAATGCAGGTCGGTGCGTCCAGATCTATTACAGAGCGTTGTCACTTGTGCCGCGGTAATAATTTTTTGTCTTCATATACAATTTTTAAAAATAAGACTCTGTCTCAACGTATCGATATCGTTAAACAGGAAAAACGTTGTATCAATTGTTGAAGTAAGGGTCATGCTTTAAAAGAGTGCGGTAGTAAATTTTCATGTTGCAAATGTCAAAATAAGCAACACAGCCTTTTACATATCGATTCGAATTCCGGCGGCATCGACGCTAGCTCAGCCAAACCCAACGCTACTATCGAATTGGATGACTGCAGCGATAGTTCGCTTTTGCTAAAGAGTATTTCGCGGGCCAACGGGGAATTCTGCTCCCCCCATATTGGGTTCGGCTTTGCTCCGTGTCCGGTAGAGTACAGCGAGTTCGATCCTTGTTAGACCGGGGCTCGGAAACCTCCATAATTTCGAGCAGTTTGGCGGTGATAAAAATTAAGCCGTGATTGCGTGATACTCCCACGCTTTCCACGGAATCATTAGTGTTGCGTTCGCTCACTAATTATATAAATGCCGGACCCCACCCTACCGATCAGGTCCTTTACAGAACCTTTACAGAACCGAGTTCGCTGGCCCGCCAAGTCTCCAATCGTCGTCGATTCAGCTGACCATTGGCGTCGACTTATACGCATTGACGTTGCGCAACGGATTGCGCCGCGGGGACCTACGGGCCATCGAATCGCAAATATAGCAACACGAGTGTACGCGCATTTGGCCTCCAATCAGGATTCCCTCGATCGCAAATTTCATCGATTTTGGGAAATCGAGGAATTGCCGCAGATTACTCTTTTGTCGCTTGAGGAGCAAAAATGTGGGGAACACTTACGATCTACGCATCGGCGTACCCTTGATGGTCGATACGTAGTGCGACTCCCATTCAAAACAAATAGTTCCCCCACCAGGTGTGTGGTATCTCCAAAGATACCAAATTCAAAGCACTTGCCATGCTCTCTCGTTTACAACGCCGACTAAAATCGCAATCTGTCATAGCCAGGGAATACGCGGATTTTCTCTATGAATACCGTCGTTTGGGTCGCTTGGAACGTGTTTCTCAATCCGAGAGCGCTCCTGACCATGCGGTATATATTCTGAATCAATCTGTGCTGCGGGGCGACCCGCTCTGTCCAAAGGTTCGAGTTGTTTTCAACGCGTCGTGCGCGTCGTCTAACGGCACTTCGTTAAATGACCATTTGCTGGTCGGACCGAAGTTGCAGAGTTACCTTTCCGCAATCTTACTTCGCTGACGACAATGGAGATTCGTGTACTCTTGCGATGTTACCAAGACGTACCGCCAAATTCGGAATTAGTATTCGGTATTAGAAGTATTAGAGAATCTTTTGGTGGAACAAGACCAAATTATGGCAGCGCTCGGACGCTCTGTTTCCAACTTCAAGAAGATTGGACAGAAAAATGTAACGCACTCTGTGACACGCAGTCATCAGGCGTTACTGAATAGTAACTGGGAACGCTGTATGCAGCTCAACCACCAAATCGAGGCTTTGGCAGGCTCCTCTGACAGGACGTCCAAACCGTACTTCGCGGAATCCAAGTTCCTCGCCGCAGAAGAAGTTTACCTTGAAGCATCGGACTTCTACACATCGTTATGCGATAAGTTTTTACCTTCTCCTATACCCTCTGCTTCTCACGACTCGTATAATCTCGTTAAGGCTCGTTTACGCGCGCACCTATTAGCAATCGATGCACATTAGCTATTAGTTTTGTTCTTTACATTGACGGTTTCTTTTTTGTTTATGATTTCTTGTAAAGGGCTTTTTGCCCGTTTAAATTAAATAAATAAAATAAAATAAATAAAAAAAAATAAAATAATCAAAGTGCGCAAGAAGCGCATCCCGGTTTATCGGTTTCTTTACCGCGTATTTCAATTCCGAAATTCTCCGCGAATTATATAGCATAGCCTAGTTTTCGAGATTTGTTGGAGTCACTCGTTGACTTCAATAATTCTCTGTCGAACGTGCAAAAACTGCACCATTTAAAAATGAGTTTAATGGGAGAAGCAGAGCTCACATTAAAAAATGTAACTATTACTGATGTCAATTTTGCGTCCGCATGGGACACAGTTAAAAGTCGTTTTGATAATACTCATGCTATAGTGACGGCGCACTTAACGTCACTGTTCAAAACACCACCTGTCAAAACGGAAAGTGCAGGCGAGTTGAAACGGTTGCGCTATATTGTAAGTGACCATTTAGTGGCTTTGCGTAATTTAGACCGACCAGTGGAACAATGGAGTGATTTGCTCGTGTTTTATGTACTTCAATCTCGGAAAGATTGGGAACTTCATCTCGGATATTCGGTAGAGTTTCCCGCGTATAAAGATTTAGATAAATACTTAATGTCGCGAATCCATGCACTCGAGTCGATTCCGTCGTCGCTCATGTCAAATCGAACTCTCGCGCTTTCAAACACGATTTTAAAATTAAAAGGAACCACTTCCACAAGGTCTTTATTGTCAGTTGAAGGTCAACCGTGCTTTCTTTGTGAGCAACGTCAAGCATTATATCATTGTCCTATTTAAAGGGCAATCAATCGAAAAACGTATACGGTCCGTACAAGACAGCCGTTCGTGTTCGAATTGTTTACGTACCGGGCATCAACTATCAAAATGTCAAAGTAAATGCAGGTGTGCGCACTGTCACCGAAATCATTAAACGCTTTTACATAGCACAAATTCGACATCGTCGTCGAATAGTTTAAACCCAGATGCTTCTAATTTCGAACCGTCTGCTTCAGTCACGCGTAGTGCGCAGTTGAACGCACCTTTGTTTTCTTCAAATATTACATCAGACAGAAGTCAAACCGATGTAAATTTGCGAATGTACACAGTCACATTGCCAATAGCTCTCCAGTATTCGTTTGCCGTGACAGTTCGGTTAACCGAGCATTCGTTTTATTGGCAACTGCGTGGGTGCGTTTCAGCTGAAGTGGGGGTCGAGATGTTTTTGTACGTGCCCTGATAGACCCAGG
This sequence comes from Trichopria nigra, assembly GCA_030522945.1. Taxonomy (NCBI): domain Eukaryota; kingdom Metazoa; phylum Arthropoda; class Insecta; order Hymenoptera; family Diapriidae; genus Trichopria; species Trichopria nigra. The sequence continues at coordinate 5,761 of JAPYZR010005144.1, forward strand.
CTCCCAATCGACCTTCATGTTGTAATGATTTTTTTTATTCATATTATCTTTCATATATTTATTTGACATCAGTTTCAGTCGATTCAAATATTTTAATTTTACAAATTTTCCATGAATTATTATAATAAGGGACCACCGACGAGTTTTCAGGACGCACGACTGTCAAACACTTATAATTAGATATTCCCCGATATAAATGAAAATCTAATACGATGAATACAAGAACGCGAGAGAGAGTGTGAGTTCTTTACACGAACAAAAAACTCCTTCACAAGAGACGTTAAAATTTTTTCCTTGGGACATAACCTCTCCTACGCACTCCACAATTTACTAACTCACTCATGATGGTTGCTCCTCGCTCTATTGCATCCGTGGTAGGGTTTCTCTCGTCAGCAATCTTCCCATGGGAAATATTTCCATCCCTGATGACATCCCTTGATATTGAGGGGATGACAACAATTGTGGAAGTAGACTTCGTAAATTCTTGGAGTCGGACACCAACTCGGATCCCATCATCTTTTTTCGTTTCGTATTTCCATGCGGGAAAATTGAGCGGGGAAATCTCAATTAAATTGAAGGCACCACATATGGTCGGAAGAGATCAGACAAAAAGGACTCAACCTTCGTTTTGCCGAGGAGGCAAAACGTTTTATTCGCCCTGCACACGGGCTCTCCTCAGTAAATGTGCTTGACGTCGTCCGTCTCTCCGTTCCAAAATGGCCGATTGGTGGTGTTTTGCCTCACATGCCATTTCCTTCGCACTATGCTGGCTGGTTGCACGTACAAGCCGATGTTGTTTTTTCCATCCTCCAGAATTAAACGCCCTGCCTGGAATATAACGCCGACTGCTGGTTACCGGAGTCGAATTCCCAGGTTATCGATTCGATGTCCAAAAAATCCAATTTCGTCGACCACCGCGGAACACACAGTATCGACGATGACCATAGAAATAAGAGTGTCGTCGACGACCGCCAGACACAGAGTGCTGAGTGTCGACTCGATGCGAGATATCGGCCGGCGTACCCATCGACATAACGCCATGTAGCGTCGTCATGCGCTCTTGCCTACTGCGCACTTCGCTTCTTTCCAAGCGACTCGCCCCATTAACCTCGGCCTATTAAAATATACCTACCGCTCTATTTACCGACAATTGTTACAATATCGACATACGGTAATGTCGCATCTTACATTCTAAGATATGTCAAAATATTCGCTACAATATCGGAAACTGCCCTTCAAGCTCTTCGGACAAAGAGAATCCGTACTCATGTTGAAGTATCGGGAGTAGGTGGACGTTCGAACGGACTCGTAGGGTACTGTGCACACGTTAAAATTCGGCCGACCACAGTCGATGACCCCGAATTGAGTGTCACAGCCTTAGTACTTCCTACGTTGACGTCCTACCGTCATTCGTGCACCAAAGATTCGCTTCATTGTGAACATTTATCCGGTCTCATTCTCGCAGATCCCGAATTAAATCGATCAATCCCGATTGACCTATAGATCGGAGCCAATGTCTATGGCTCCATATTAAGAGATGGCTTACGTTGTGGTCCAATTGGCGCACCGATTGCCCAACTAACCATATTCGGTTGGATCCCGACCGGGTCGATTTAACAAAGCCCTGCGTTATGTTTCCATATATCAACCCATCACTGCTCACAAACATCCAACTTGGATGAACTATTGCAAAGGTTTTGGGACACTGAAGAACTCCGTTCCCCGCATCGTCTCTCCGCAGATGATAAAAAATGTGGACAGCACTTCGTCGTCACGCATTCAAGAAATGCTGACGGCAGATACGTAGTTCGGATACAATTTAAATACGATCCACCCGTCCAAATCGGCGCATTGCGCACGACCGCGTTGCGATTTTTAGAAAAATCTGAATGCAGCCTGTCAAAAAATTCAGATTTGCGTCAATCTTATACCGAATTTCAGTGAGCATATGCGGAACTCGGGCACATGGATCGTGTAAGGGACAATTATCGATCGCTCCCTCCGGTCTATTTACCGCACCATCCGGTGATCAAAACGACCACCAAAACAACACGTGTTCGCGTGGTATTTAACGCATCAGCTGTCACATCAAACGGTACGTCATCAAATGACCGCATATTGACGAGTCAGTCCCAAGCTACAGCAGGATCCCCCTGCCGTTATTCTAAACTGGCATCAATACTATATTTTTGGTACTGCGGATATCGAAAAGATGTTGCATCCCAATGACACGTATTATCAGCGAATTATTTGGCGTGTGACACCGACAGCACCTATACCCGAATATCGCTTAACCACAGTTACATACGGAACAGCATCTGCTCCATTCTTAGCAAATCGCGTTCTCACACAATTAGCGCTTGATGAGGGAACACATTTCCCTTTAGCCGCTCTAGTACTCGATACGAGTACTTACGTTGATGACGTATTTTTAGGAGGCGATGATATGGTGACGGTCAATAAAATCCAGTCGGAATTAATCGACTTATTAGGTCGTGGGGGCTTCACACTTCACAAGTGGGCTTCGAATGTGACTGAACTTGTTCGAAAGCTTCAAACGGCAGCAAGCAATCCGTCAATCATACATCGATTTAAAGAGGGCGCAAGTGTCAAGGTGCTCGGAGTACATTGGCGCCCCATTTCGGATACGTTCGGATTCACGGGCGAACCTCACGACATCAAGATCGCTATAAAGCGTAAGGTGTTATCGCATATAGCGCGATTGTTTGATCCGCTCGGTTGGGTATCACCAGTCGTGGTACAAGCTAAGATAATGATGCAAGAGCTTTGGTTACGAAATGGTGGGAGGGATGATCCTCTCCCACCTGACTTATTTCAGAAATGGCTCACATATTGCCAAGTACTTGAGTCATTACATGAGCTTCAGATTCCGCGTTGGACCCGTCAATTGAGCAGCGGAACGTCATGCAAAATACACGGCTTTGCGAATGCATCCCGTCGTTTTTTTTATTTCACCCGCCTTGCGTCAGGCGAAATAAAAAATCAAAACTCTTAGCAACTTAAATACTCGTATTCTCAAGTAGATTATTTGGTATGTTGCGGCTGAAGCTCGGATACGGGATCTAATGTGCCAGAATTCTCCGTCGGGTCTCAAAACTCCGAATTCTTTTCACAGTCGCGACCGTCCTTGCTCTTCAACGCCTAAACGAACATTAACGAACGGTAGGTTCATCACTGTGGCTCGACTGCGTACATTCATTTATGTGCCCTCAATGGCCCGAACGCTACGCGTAACGGCGCTCCCGTTGGCCACGGCTCTTCGAGCGTGATGCTCTCCCGTTGGTAGGGGCTCTCTCGTTTTTCTTACAACACACAATAGCGTTAATTTGACGATAGGTTATAACATCGCTGCGTTCTCTTTATGATCGAGTATGTTGAATATGCTGAGACGTCCACTCATCTTATGAGCGATTTACCAAAGTTCCAAGTAACTTAGACACGCTCATTTTTAAATACTGGGTGGATTATGCGAAACTGTTCTCGGGTACACACGTCACCGACGAGGACATATAACGTTTAAAGCGTACTCGTACTAATTGCGTTATTCGTCTGTCTACTTGTACGATTCGCCTCGGGTTGCTGGGTGACTAGTCAAGTGCCAAATTTCTTGCGGCATTTAAACGTTTCGCTGCACTCAGGGGATCGCCGTCTGACGTATATAGCGATAATGGCAGTGAATTTCTGGGCGCTGATCGAGAACTGACCTTTTGTACCATAATACGCTATCCGAAAATCAGCGTAAGTCCCTGTAACCCGCATCCTGGAGGAATCTGGGAGACAGGGGTGAAGTTGGTCTCCGTGAATAAACCAACAACAATTCACACATGTGCCATTCATTTTGGAAAAGACGTTTCCATGCTATCGAAATTCGCTATTCACGCTGCGTGATTTCAGTCAGCGTGCGTAAGAATATATTTTTTAAATTGCAATTTTATATTCAACAGAAAAACTATGAACTGAAATAATGTAAAAAAAATATCTTGATTAATATCGCAAATGACAAATAATGATTATTTTGTAAGAGAGAAATTTTACGTTATAATTCAAATGATAAATTACTAACATTTTTAAATAAAGAATTTTTGCTTGACAATGGCGCCAACATAAAGACAATTGTTAGTTTTACTTTTCGAGTCGGACCACCGTCAGATACATAATTACTATGAATTAAATTTTCAATTATCCTTCTAACATTTAATATTCTCTTTATGTAATTTGCAGATCTAATAAAAGATATTCTGGAAAACCAAGTGGATGTATATAATAATCCTATAAAATCATTAATATAAAAGGAAGATATTTAATAAAATTTAAATTGAAATAAAGTGTAATACAGTGAATTAATAAAGTAAATAGTGTTATTAACATTTTTAACTTACTTATACTTAGAAGTATACGTTAGAAACGTATACTTAGAAATTAAAAGTAATCAATTTAATTTTAATAAAATAATTAATTTAATTATAATGAAATTAAAAGTAATCAATTTAATTATTTATTTATTTATTTATTTATTTATTTATTTATACACGGGCAGGACTGCCCTTAATACAAAAAAAAAAACACAATTACAGATTATACACAAATATTCTGAAGATATAAACTCAATATAAATATAAATGAATATATAAATGTAAATATAAATCTAGGTATAAATAATGCATAATTATATTTATGAATTGTTTCGTAGATGATCTTTGTATTTCGAATGAAATATGGTGTGGTTCAGAGAAAATTTCTAAATGCGATAAACAAGGGATACATTATGATATGAATGCTGTGATTTAATGGTTGGAAATTTAAATTTTGTAGCAACAGCATTGCTTTTCTCTGGACTCGTTCCATTATACTTATCTCCGTTTGAGCATACGGTGACCAAATAGGAGCTGCATATATTAAATAAGTGGCTTCGTGGCTCAGGCGCTAGCGTACTGGACTACGACGTCATAGGTCGTGAGTTCGATCCCGGCCGGGTACGCAATTTTTTGAAATTGTTTACAGGCAGCAGTTCGCAATACGTAAGACGAACCATGTTGTTTGTTTGCATTTGTTTGCATCGGGGCGTTGTTTATCGGGCAGGAATCGACTCATGACCGCTATTGTACTTGATGTGGGTTTCTGCAGTATCCTACATCCTCGACAAATGTGAGTATGGTGCCATCTAAAGACGACCTGCAGCTCTCGATACACCGACGTACTGTCGGTGCACGTCCTTGCACTAGGGTGGCCAGGCGCGGGCTTGCCGCGCGGACAACCAGGGTTTGATTACAGACACAAGGCTCGATCGGGGAATCAAAATTCCACCTGGTTTGGTTGGACCTGGAAGATTTCTATGTCTAATGGCAGTTTCCAGGTCCGGAATGTTACACGATGTGGATTATAAAATGCGTTCCAGGCAGGTTGTAACGGTTAGG
>JAPYZR010005145.1:0-22701 GCA_030522945.1 Trichopria nigra
CTATACCCAACCAGAAAATGGCTATATACAAATAAACTTGGTAGGGGCAATTTTTATAAGTGAAATAAACGCTTGAAATATATCACTATAGAAGATGGCACCTGGATAACATGCATATCTATAGAAGATAGGGGCCATCTATTTATTTTCTTTAATCCCTCATATCTCCGTTGAAAATTGTCGTATCGTAAAAATGTTTTTTCATTTTCAAAGGGAATTTAATGCTCTTTAACCATAAATTATGTTCAAAGCAATGAATTTAAACTTTATTACTGCCAACTCCAAAATGTCGTCATCAACTATATCGGCCATCTTTAGTTTTTAAAAATCTGATAACTATTTCATAAACAGTGATGATGTCGAAACTTACTAGAAAAGTTTTGTTTTTTCAATTTTTTCCGTCAATTTTAAGGTTAGGGATCGAACATTCATTCGTAAACGGTATACGTTTTAAATTGAGAGGAACGAAATTTTATTTCAGGCAGAATGAAAATTGAGGTACTAAAAAATGAGAGAATTTTTTCTGGTTTCTGGAGGGAAAGTTTAAACTCCATTTTGGAGAGAGAGAGAGAGAGGGGGGGGGGGGGGGGGGGCCCGCGGAGGTACCCCGGCCAGAAGCGGCAATTAACCCCACCAAGGGTCCGCAGAACTGATAATTTGTATACCGCTTTTTAAAAGTCGCGTCAGGGAAACTTGAAGGAAACGCGAAACGCAACTTCCGAGGTGAAAGCTCACATTTAAGGCAACAAGGCATCTACAATTCAAATGAATCATCCGTTCAAAGTCCAATATCGAAATGGCCGACGAAAACGATACAATCGACCTCGTTGGTTCCCGCAAGCGCAGCAGAAGAAAAGCCTTGCGATTTTTATACGAACCAGCAACAACAACAAGTTCGATCGCCCCCACGCACTCTTTTTTCTCATTGCGCCAATAATTACGATTTTTTTAAGGTTAGAGCGAAATTAAGGCAATCTTTATTCATCAGCTTCCTCCTACCGATGGAACTTGAGACTTCCGTTTCGATCGAGATTACGTATGCGAGACCTTAAACCATATATAGAGAGTAGTATGTATGTATGCATATGCATATAGTGTTTCTGAGCAGAGGCGAGGGCAAAAAGGAACATTGTGGGGCACGTATACCAGAAGAGGCGAGTTCTCCTCTCTATTATACATATATGTATATATATATTTATGTATATGCACGCGGAGGAATATGGCGAATTCGCGAATATCGTTCATGGGAAAAGAGGATATGGCATTATATCCCTAGGCTTTCTATACGAGACTTTTTCGACGTCGTGTGTGCGAACGCTGTCGTTTTTCTTTCTTTCCTTTTGCCATTGGGTAAAAAATTAATCGACTCGTGACCTATACTCGAAGAGCGAACAATGGCATCGTAAATCGCGGTATATCGGCTTATGACAAAGTATAAGATTAAGACATTACAGTGACGATGTAATATCTTTTGTTTTGTTTATCGTTGGAACGATTGATTATTGTTAAAACATTTAATATATTGAACGGATGAAGGATTATTGTTCCTAAAAATAAAATCTTAAATTAAAATTCATTTTAAAATTAAAAAAATTGGTTTTTGGTCCAAATTTCCTTTTTAAAAAATAGTTAACATTTTCGTAAAATATATGGCGATTTTTACAAAAATACTAATGTCTTTTAAGGATTTTTTTAATGATCATACCCATTTAGACATTCAATTTCGAAAAATTCGTTGGGTGAAGTTGTGTAGAATCATCTTTATATGCAGAAAATAAGTAGAGTCTGGTCGAAATCCATCGACTTTAAAAAATTTTGTAGTGTTTTTTGCATGGGATCAAATTAAAACCGCTAAATGATTTTCATTTTTTTCGCGGGTAATGTACGAAGAATGATTCGAAGTATAATCGGAAGAAGAATAAGAGGGAGAATGTTATGAAGAATTATAGAAATAATAACAGGAAGAATTGTAGGAAGAGTAATAGGAAGAATTATAAGAAGAATGGTAGGAAGGATTGCAGGTAGAATGTTAGGAATAATAACAGGAAGATATATAGAAAAAATGATAAGAAGAATAATAGGAATAATAACAGGAAAAATAATAGGAAGAATAATAAGAAGAATGTTAAGAATAATAATAGGCCAAATGACGAGGAAAACGATAGGAGGATAAATAGGAAAAATGGTAAGAAGAACAATAGGAATAATAATAGGAAAAATAATAGGAAGAATTGTAGGAAGAATTGTAGGAAGAATAATAGGAATAACAACAGGAAAAATAATAGGAAGAACTGTAGGAAGAATAATATGAAGATCATTAGGAAGAATGCTAAGAACAACAATAAGACAAATGACAGGAAACCGATAGAAAGAATAATAGGAAGAAAAATAGGAAAAAATAGTAAAAATAGTAAAATATTTGCTAGATTTCTACCTCACCGATCCAGCACTTTGGAAGCTACTCGAATGATAAAAACTTACCAAATTGCGTTTGTTGATAATATCGATCGTTTTTTGTTTGTTTGTTTGTTTTTTTTTTTTTTTTAATTCCTGTCTTTCCCTGCAATTCAATTGTCCGACAGAGCGGAACCGATTAGGCCGATGCCTTACGATAAAAGGATCCATCGTGTCTCGTTAGATCCGCTTTTATCGCTCGTACAATCAGTCCGCTATTACAATATGTCACCACACTGTCAATTTCATAACTCACCGCTTGCACGCTTCCATCATCGAGAACAACGACGGTGTTTGATAATATTTTAGACGGTAATTGTCGCTATATAACGGAAGGTGGGCTTATAGGAAGTTACGAAAGTGAAACTTTTTTCAAATATACGCGCACGTCTCTGCCCACGTCGCGATGAATTATGCATTTCAAAAGGTCGTCTATACTATAAATAGGGTTTCACGACATTTCATCGAGGAAACGCGTCCGAAGTGTCGCGACTGATTAGAGAAATACGGGCGTGTGTCGGTCTATATTGGTAATAAGTTTTGAAAAAACTTTGGATAATATAATGTCGCAAACGAATATGAGAATGAAATTTTATCGGGGCTAATTTATGTATCCTGGTTATCGTTCACGATGTTTTGATATATATATGTGTGACATGTACTCTTATTGTGCGCGCAGCGACATTGTTATCGGGAGAGTAATGGGTTATACATTGTCCTCCTAGATTTCAGTTTCGTTAATCGATTGTGTTTTGTCGTTTTACCTTTAGAACGGAAATTGTCATTGTCTGAGTTTGAAAAATTGGCAAAGTAAATATCTAGAGTAAATTCTATCATTCTATTATTTAAAACACTATTTTACTAAGTAACGTAGAACCATTACCCGTCAACCTTTTAAAAGTTGCGTTGAGATATTGAAGATATGTTGTTCAACGTGTATCAAAGAAACTTATCAATGTCAATGTCATCACGTTTGTCATAGATACGAACATCAAAGGCATAAGGCTGTTGCATATTAACATCGTTCTTTTGTTGAAATTATTCTATCGATCCACTAACTTTTGTTATATAGGACTTTTTCTTATCTCGAAATGGTGAAGAATGTTACTCTTGAAATAGTAAAGAATTATAATTTTGAAATAGTGAAGAATTTTACTTTTGAAGTATTTAGCAATTTTCAACTATTTGAAGAGATTGCATTTCTAAATTCCACACCACGAAAATCAGTTTAACACTAGTGATATTGTGTGCAATACGAATATAATTTCACCCTTGAAATGGCGAAGAATTTCTCGTTTCAAATGGTACGGAATTTCTCATTTGAAGTGATATATTGAATATTTCTATTAAAATAATGAAAAAGTTTCATTCATGAAATGTGTTGAATTTCTCTCTTAAATTGGTGAAGAATGTCAAACTTAAAATAGTGAAAAATGTCTCTTGATATGGTAAATAATTAATCAAAATATGGAAGGGTAAAAAGTTTCTCACGTGAGAAGGTAAAGATTTCTTTTTTTTTTTTTTTTTTTTTTTTGAAATGGTGAAGAATTTAAATTTTGAAATAGTAAGAAATTTCAATTTTCAAATAGTAAGGCATTTCAATATTGAGATGGTGAATGATTTGAATTCTTTCCTTGAAATTGATAGGATAATTTCTTCTTTTGAAATCACGAAGTATTTTCTTAAATCAGAATTACAATGCAATTAGTATACGTATATTCGTAAATAATCGGAAATATTTCTACTAATAATTAATACAATTATAACTATTTTTAATTAGACGACATTTTCATACATTCAAACTTAGAGAGTCTTTTGAAACCTCATATAGAAAAATTCGCTTAATCCAAAAATCTCATTGAATTAATTAATCGTATAGAATTTTATTCATTGAGTAACGCGTATACGCTTAATCATTTCTGATTTATTACCTCTATTATTAAATGATGTCCTGGAAAAGTTTTTTTTTTTTTTTTTTTTGTAAATTAACAAGAATGAATATTCATGAATCGAGCGGCGGAGAAAGCCTGATGGTGCTCGCATGACATGCAACGCGATGATTTTGTCGAAATATATACATATTAAGAATGAAGTCAATTCATCATGCGAATGATGTTAATATTCGTTTGCAATATTAATCGTGCATATAATCGAAAATCGTATATAATAATATTTACGGCTATACCCACCAATCACGTAACGATTTTTATTCCGTGGTTTTATATTATCGATCGTCACTACATAGAGTATAGGCGCATTTAAAATATTGCATTGCATATACCATCATCGCTCGGGGATGCAATGAATCTCATTGGCTAATATTTATTCGAATTCAAACAGCGAATACGAATCCAATAACAGTTTATACCGTTCCGATATATATAGGTGACGGAATAACGCGTTACCTCACAACTTTCACGACCAAAGACGGACGCGCAAGTGATGGAAACGAAATAAATTATATTACGAACGTTAGACGTGCGCATGTGTGCCAAGTGCGCAATGGGTCAATGAAGATGCTCCACTACTTTTTTCGGTGTTTTTTTGGTAATTTTTTTCGGGCAAAAGAAAAAGAGCATGCAAATCTAGTTACAATAATATGAGTGACACGAGAAATTATGCGAATAAAAAATACTTATTCGAAATGACATGACAAGGAAAGACATGGAATGGAATGGAACGATATGGAATGCTAGGAGAAATGGCATGGAAGGTCAAGAAAAGTCAAGAAATGACGTGAAATGGAATAGTTTAGAATGATATGGAATGGAATGACTTGCAGCGACGTGAAATGAAAAACGAAATGATATGTATAATAATGTGGAATTCCATGTAAATTTACGAGGGAAAACGAATGGAATGGAACAACATGGAATGCTAGGAGAAATGACAGAATGAAATGGAATTGCACGAAATGACATGGAATATCATAGAATGAAATGGAACGGCATGAAATGTATCGAAAAGGCCATATGAAATTACAAGAAATGACGTGGAATGGAATGATATAGAATGGAATGATATGCAGTGATGTGAAATAAAAATGAAATACATCATGAAATGGCATGGAATAATATGGAATGACAAGCAATGACAAGATATGAGACGAAGTGTAATGATGCAGAATTTATATGTAATGCAACGAGAAATTACATGGAATGACGTGGAACGACAGGAATTGACATGGAATAAAATGGAACGCCATGAAATGACAAGACATTATGTGGATTGGAATGATACGCAATGAGGTGAGAAAAAAATGAAATCTAATGATGTAGAATTGTATAAGGAAATAAGTAGAATATTGTCGAGAACGACATGGAATGAAATTAAATGTCATGGAATAGACCTGGAATGATACGCAATGACGTGAAATAAAAAAATGAAATGACATCGTAGAATGCCGTGGAGTGAGATACGATGAAGTGGCAAGAAATGACATGGAAGGGAACGATAAGAATTCAAAGGAAGTATATAGAATTGAGAGGAACGAGGAATGAAATGAAGTGAAATACTGAAATAGACGTGGAGTGATATGCATTGACGTGAAATAAAGTGATGAAATGATATGGAATAATGTGGAATGACATGCAATGCAACGAGAAATGACGAATGGAATGAGATGCGATGAGAAGATGTGACATGGTTGGATGTGAAATGACATCATGAAATATGTAATGTGACGAGAATTGACATGAAATGACATGGAATATGACGAGAAATGACGAATGAAATGGAATCCAATGTGAAATTACTTAATTGAATAAAATGGAATGGCATGAAATGACACGAAATGTCACAAAAGGCCATGGAATAACAAGAAAGTACATGGATTGGAGTGGCACAGAATGGAAAGGAACGACGGATTATTTGGAACTAATGTTTGAAATAATCAATCCCTATTTAATTTGATTCAAAAGACGCAGTCGTAAATTTATGGCATTGTTAAAGAACGTAACGAATGTACATACTGGGTGTCTCATATTTGATGGACTGCCGTTTACTGAATAGGAGCACCCTTCACACGAAGTCAAGTACCAAGTCGTAAATGTCAGATACGACGTCGTAACGTTGCAGCGACTCATTAGATTGGATCTTTCACTGCGTTACGAATTTATATTGGGTTTTAGAAGACATTTGTAGAAGACATTGATGTAAAACAAGAATTCGAATCGGGAATTTGTGTCAAATGAAATTGTGTGACGTCAGGTTTCTGTTGTTCACTATTCAATTCCTATTTTTAGAATGACAATATATGTATATATATATATACGTTTATCGAATGGATTTTCTTTCAAGTAATTCACGCGAGTGAATCATTAGTATCTGGGACACCCTATATAGCATTGCAGGAATTGATCACTCTCTGATCATCCGATAATTAATCGGTCCCGTTTCTCGTGGAATGTCTACGAATTAACAATGCACGTTTAATAAATAAATATATACGTACTTAGCTCTATTAATCAATGACTTTGTTTCATTCAGTAAATTTATATATATATATATGCATGTGTATGTGTGAGTGTGTGTGTATGTGTTTATATATACAAGGAATATTTCTCTCAAGAGTAACGAAATAAGTGATGGCACTATATAGAGTGAATGAAAACGGTATTTGTCGTTACTCTCGAATGAATCATTTGTGCGAACTTCTTCTGTCTTTTTCTATATACGCACGCAACATTTCAAGTGGATTCCGTCTCGGACACAAAAACACGCCATTTTGTTGCTGTTGTTCTCTATACAGTTAATTAAAAATTTTCGTTACGTACGAGCACACGTGTGCATTCTAAATTTATCCGCAGCAGACGACCATTACCGAATGATTGCAGTTCACCAGCCCGTGAACGTTATCCAAGCATTTCTCACTCATATATATGTGTACTCATATATACGTACACACATTGCATTATTAACAGAGTATATATACGCATGAACGGAAAAAGAGCATCGCTTTGTACGTCGCGCCCATGAATGGCGGGTTTCTTTCCTCCGACCTTCGAAGACGAGTCGGTATTACGGCAATTTCCCTTTTTTCTCGTCTGTTTTTTTTTTTTTTTGTTCTTTTTTCTTTTTTTGTTATACACACTTAATCTGATCCGTCTCATATACGTAATGGACAAAAATTACCGGGTTTACCGTACGGGAATCCTCGACCTTTGCGCAACTGGGTTGAAGATTTCCGTTCGTCATTTTGTGGGAAATGACGATCTCTTTACTCTGGTGCATGGGTAAAGTTTGTTATATCTCGTCAAAATTAGACATGTATACCCGTAGATGTGCGGTGGGTATACTATACAGTATCAAGGCGACGTTTGTCGTCTTCTTATAAAAGTGAATCTGACATATCAAAAAGTTCGTTAATGATAATATAATTAGATGGCATTGATTATTAAGACGTTCTTTAACGCGTTCATTGCATATGAACAAAGTTAATTTGTGAAAATTGGTTTCAGTATTTCTACGTCGATAACTTTCAATGTTGGGCTAAATAACATTATATATGTGTTACATTGTGAAAAATCATCACTTTCAATATTCTAAAGTTTAAAGTGGAAAGTACAGAGTATAAAGTAGGACGTACGAAGCATAAAGTATATAAAGTACGAGGTATGTACTTTCTAAAGTACGAAGCATAAAAATATGAAATATGATGCTTAAAAGTATGAAGGTATAAAGGTGTACAGTATGAAGCATAAAAGTATAAAGTATGAAGCGTAAAGGTGTAAGATATGAAGTTCAAAGTGTAATGTATAAAGTATAAATCTTGAGGCATACTAGCATGTAGTCTGAAGTAAAAAGTAGAAAGTGTAATCTCTACAATTACAAAGTATAAAAGTATAGAGTAAACATTATGTATCATAAAAGTATAAAATATGGAGAATAATAGTTCAAAGTATGAAGCATAAAAGTATAAAATATAAAGCATATATAGTATAAAGTGCGAAGAAGTACAAAGTGGACAGTGTAATGTACAAATAAAGTATAAGGTATGAAATATAAAAGTATTATAAAGTACAAATTATTTAGCATAAAAGTATAAATTATGAAGCATGATAGTATAAATTATGAAGCATGAAAGTATAAAATATGAAGAATAACAGCAGTACAAAGTATGAAGCACAAAGGTACAAAATGTGAAACATAATAGTATAAGGTATGAAGTAAAAAAGTATTATATAAAGTATAAATTATGAAGCATGAAGGTATAAATTATGAAGCATGAAAGTATAAAATATGAAGAATAATAGTACAAAGTATGAAGCATAACAGTATAAAATATGAAGCATATAATATTATAAAATGTGAAGTACAAGTGCACAGTGTAATGTACAAATAAAGTATAAGGTATGAAGTACAAAAGTAAAAAGTACAAAAGCATACAGTATGAAGCATAAAAGTATTAAGTATGAAGTAAACAGTATAAAATACAAAGTAGGATGTATAATGTACAAAAATACAAAGTGTAAAGTATAAAAGTAAAAAGTATATGAAGCGCCATAAAGGATAAATTACGAAACCAAAAGTATAAATAAATTAAGAAGCATAAAAGTGTAAAGTTTAAATCAAAGGTAAAAAACTTTTGAAATGTACCATTTTTTAACGTTTAAAAAAAAGAGTAAAATTTGATAAAATTAACAAACAAATTTTGTCAAATCAAAATGATTAATATAATAGCCAACCATCTTTCGTGAAATTGAAGTTTGTTCGCGTAAGCGAAACGACAATTGTTGGCGAGAAAGTAAACCTATCACTGAAAGAAATGTCTGATTAAATTAACCAGAAAAACGATTAAATATCCCTTACAATATTTTGTTCCGGTTAACGCAATCAGAATTCTGTTTGGTTTAACCAGAAAAATAATAATTTTAACAATATTTCTGGTTATACCAACCAGTATTCTGGTTATTTTAACCAGATAAAATAACAAGGGCATATTTAATCAAGCATTTTTTTGAATGTATATATATCAAGTCCGATTTAGGGTCCATCATCCTCATCTTCGTTTTAAAGGTTCTTTAACTGTCCAGTGGTTTGCGGAGTAAAAGTACGTCGTCGACTATCCAAAATACAGATGTACCCAAGCATAGATATTTATATCCCTATTATAGCTCTAGGGCCGTCTGGTTGAAAGCGACCGCAGTGATTGAACGCTAAAACGGCTACACCGAAAATCTCGCTACTCTTTTTGGGGACATTTCTTCCTCCAGAAATCATTTTTTTTTTTTTTTTCTTTTATTATACTGGAGCAATTTCACGCTTCGAATGGCGTTCGCCGAGATATCGGCGATGTTACAGACTTGATACGATTTCTATATATATATTATAGGATTTATATATACGAGAAACGATAATCGATTCTTCACTTATGCTTTCAAATTCTATCGAGATTACGATAAATGAATTGTTGTCAATTTTATAAGATTTATTTTATTATAAACACGAAATATTTGAAATTATATATATATATATATATATATATAAAGAGCCTCGTTTTAAATTCGAATTCCCGCAGCTTTGTATAGTGGCTAAGCTTTTTCCACAATACTATTGAATATTCATCCCTCGATTGATGGACGTCGAAATGATTGCTTTTATATAAAAGCAAATAATTCGATAATAAAGGTTATAACAGAATATATTGAAATTTTACAAGAGCAATTTTTTACTGAACGACGTGAAATGGCGGCCATTTTGATAATGGTCGATGTTTATATATATATATATATAATTGTATTGATTGACCATGCAATATTGTATAAATTTTTGTATATAATTTTTGTCATATATCCATTTATTAAATATGTTTCACATTATAAAAAATGTATGTAATTATAAAGTTTTTATAAAACTGTATTACAATTGGACGTTTCGTTTAATTAAAAATCGTACACATAAAAGACGATGGAAAAATACTCATATCGGCATTGTTTCTTTCTTGTTTCAGGCCAAACAACGTGCCTCCGTGAAATGGCTGCTGTCGAAGGCGTACAACAATCGGGTCCCCGACATGCTTCGGGAACCTTATTATCGCGACCACGAGGTGAGGAAAACTCCCGTCTGCACTTTTCAGTCTCGGGCCATCTACTTTAGAATGATTGCCCCGTTCGGTTCACTTCCTTATGGGACGGTTTAATAATAGGACGAGGATTTAATATTGTTTCGTTGATTTGCAATCACGGCTAAATTGAATATGCAAAAAAGAAAAAAGATAATAAATACAGATGGAATATTGAAATTTTCCATTTATTACTGCATTATTCTTCCGGTTATGGAAGTAAATTATTAACAAAATTTTTGTTGTTTTTTTTTTTGTGTAAATTAATTCGATAATCGTACATTGAATTCACGTGGCAGTTGTAAAACTACTTGTTAAGTCGTCACTTATTTATTGAATACTTTATGGAATATGTCACTCATTTATCGAATCATTAAGTCACGTAACGCCTAGATATAAAAATTAAATGTGTTTTAAATTTCTTTAACTTCGATTTGCTCCAGGTTCAAGACCTCTCGAAGCCTCAGGTAGTCTACACTATATGGGTTTTGGCAATTTTCTAATATTAGTGAAATGCTTTATAGATTTCTTTCACATTGTTTCATAACAATTGTCGACTTCATCGCTAACCGCCACCTTTTGTCGTTGATTGATGATTAACATTTGCCAATCATGTATATTTATTAACATTTCTTTACACGAGATTTCTTCGAGAGAAAATTGAACAGTTTTTCGAGAAGTATGCATTTTTACAATTGAGGTTTATAAAAAGGTTAATCGATCGATTAATATATTGATTTTGAAAAATGATGCAGGAAGGATGATTCAACTTTCGGTGGTGGCAAACGCAATAAACGAACGAAATCCTTGTTATCAAATGAAATATTCAAACATTTTTCAAACAGTTTTAATAATAATCATAATAATAGTAAGTAATAGCATTCCTTCGCCGACTAAAAAATTATAAAATTAAAAAAGAACAAAAAACAACGATAGAAAGAACAAAACAAAAAACAAACAAAAAAGAAGAAGAAAAAAACCATAAGAAAACGAATTCTAAGATTTGTAATAACTAAACAGAAAAAAATAATTAAAAAAAAAAAAAAAAAAAAAAAAAAAAAAAAAAAAAAAAAAAAAAAAAAAAAAAAAAAAAATAAAAATAAAAATAAAAAAAACAATATAATTTTAAATATAATTTTTACATGTTTAATAACGAAGAAAGAAATACAGAAAAAATTAAGTGTACAGAAAAATATAATAAAAACAATAAAAAACAACAAAAAACGAAAACAAAAAACAAAAAATAAAAGGAAACAAAAATTATAAAAAAGAAATTATTTAATCATATAGTTTATATGATTTATAGTTCATTACATTGATGATTATGTATAATCGTACAGTTTATAGTTTTAGTTGAATATAGGACTTTTGTTCGAAAGATTATTTTTTTTTACGTGATGCTGAAAAATTTTTTTCATCTTTTTTTAAAATGATGTTAAAATTTAAACAATTTTTAAAATAAAGTTTTAAAATTTTAAATAATTATTTTTTTTATTGCCTCAAAATATAATGTTATTACGAATGTTCTAATTATTTCTATTAACTCTATTATGGTTGTAAATACGTTAATTAAATTTGTTGTTGAGCTAATTGAAAAAATAGTTCGTTTACTGCATTAAATCAATTTTCACTCGAAGAAATCTAAGTATCTCGAATTGAAAGAAAATGAGCTGTTATCTTGTCTCACGTCGGTGCTTGACATTGTGATTATCTTTTTGATCTGTACTTTTGATTTCTGTTAATTATATTTCATAAATCGTAATGCATGTTATATAACAATTAATATATCACACTATTCGATATATTCATACACATATATATATATGTGTCTCCGAGTATTCATTTCCAAATTACTTGAAATTGAATTTGTTGGTTTTGCAAGACTGCATTGTTTCCTCCACGAATAAAAATGAATTGGTCTTTACTGCTAACCCGATTGGAACATTTATTTTTACATCCCGGCTTTCGAATGCCTGCATAAAGGCGTCGAATATTCGATAATTAGTATTAATCAATTAAAAATAGTCTGGAATCTAAAAAAAATGTAATTAGAGTCCTAATTTTCTAACGTAAAATTTTGTACTCTGTCAGATGCCAGTGTCAGAATTCACGTACAATGCTTAGAAAGTTATTAATTCACAATTATTTAAGAATAACGCGTAAAACTCGTGCATTTTTCTTTTTTCGAATAATTTTATCCGTCTTGAAAATTAGCTTGGAAATTTTAAAACGATCGCCAAATGCATTAAGAACAAAGTCGCGGTATCCGCCAACAGGTTTTTCAAACAAATTACTTTTGTATTTGCACTTATATATATAAGCGTCGCACTTATTAATTTTCCATGCATTTTATGTGAATTCCAACAAGGGAATCTGGAAGAGCGTTGCTCGGTCATTTACTACTTGCGCGAAAATTGTGGAGTCGCGCGCCATCTATCGGGAAAAGTAACAGCCCAGGATATGGCACGTAACGAATAGTGATTTGAATCGAAGCTTTTATCAATCTTTGTCCAATTTTAAATAATGGGAGTCTTGACGAAAAGTTAACCAGATTTTTGGATGGAATTGTAATTTCATTGAAAATATTCAACCTCCTGTGCCTATAATTATATTAACTTGAAAATTTTTTTTTTTTTAATTTAGAAATATTTTATTTCATCTGCCCAAAAGCATCTTTTCGCTTCAGCCGGTCATCTTTCTTTTAGAGTGCGTTACGTACATTGCAAAGATAGCGACGCTGAATGACTTTAAAAATATATCGTATATATACACGAATACATATATACATGTATATACACACACTTGCGTTACAAATAGCTTCGATTTGCTTTAGGATCAAGAGCACTTGAAGCCGCAGATAGTCCACGCTCTCTCCAATGCCGAACTATACTGCCTGGCGTTGGCGAACATTTACTCGGACCCCAATTACCACAATCAGAATCACACGGGGATCCTCCAGGCACTGGCGAGGAAGGGCGTATACATCAGCGAGCCACACAACTCCACCCTCACCGAAACGATCCTCATACAAAATTCGCCACTCAAAATGGTACGTATATACACTTTGTTCCCGAGCGTCTCATTCGTGCAATATTCTCTTATCTCGCGAGGAGAAAGATTCGCGAGGATATTCTTACACGGAAAAAAAAAATTAGAAGCATTCGTCGGAACAACCATAAACCATAGTTGCATCAACCGTATAGAAATGATATTGAAGTGAGAATGGTTGCGTCAACAATAGTATGGTTGGATCAATTGGAACGCTTTTCAGTACAGATTGCATTTCGAGGAGAGACGCAATGTATATATAATAGAAATTGATCGATTCTTTATTTTATAGTAAATCTTAACTATGCAAGGAATAGTAATGTTTACCATACCCGGTCAAAACCATAATGTAACGATTATGTAACATTAACGTGACATTTATGTAAGTTGTAACCATGATGTATTTGTGACACAATTGTGTTTGCTGCTGGGTGTAGCCATGGTAAAAGAAAAATTGTAAAACGAGTATAGACGTTTTTATATCGTGAATAATGTCAAATCGTTTTAACGACGAAATCGCGTCCTTGACGTGCTATCTATAACGTGGTAACATTAAAAAAAAAAAAATATATATAAAAAGAAATTTCTCCGCGTACCGGTCGATCGTTCTCCAGCGAATCGAAAATTGTATTTTTCACAATAGTGCACGTAAAAAAAATTTGTTATATTCAAGTAAATATTTACTCGAATAGTAGCAAGTAAATATTTACTTGAATTAAGAAAAGATTTTCTTGAATTAAGTAAGATTTACTAAATAGGAGGAAACATTTTCTTAATTCAAGTATATATTTACTTGCTACTATTCAAGTAAATATTTACTCGAAAATAACAAATTTTTTTTTTCACAATAGTGTGCGGGAAATTTGTATTTGTATTTATATAAGCGCGCGGGTAATGCGAGCTTCCCGAATAATATTAAAAAAAAATGACGTCTTTCATTACTCGTGAGTGAAATTGCACTTCCCTCACTCGTTAGGAAATGTACTGTTTCCGATGTTTTATGTACTCGGAAGGAAAATTTCGTTTAACATTGAACGAATATGGAAACGGGTGTGACGATTTCCATTTTTAGGTTAGGTTAGTAATAATAATAATAACAAAAAAAAAATAATAATAATAATAACAATAATGATAATAATAATAATGATAATAAATAGTTTTATTTTTTTAAATTAATTATTTATTTTAATAAAATTAAAAACAAAACAATGAAAATTTTCGAAGAATGGTTTAATTAAAAGTTGTAGATAGTAAATGAAAACGGACATTTTATGTACTATGCACTTTGCTACTCTCAAAGTGACATGAGATATTGAAAAATTGATTTTTTACGTTTGAGATATGCCAAAACTCCTGCGAATTACAAAATTTAGAGTGAAATTTCACTCCCATGAATGCAGATTAGAGAGTAACGATTTCAATTGATAAAATTTGTACAAATACATTTTTTTTTTGTTTTTTTTTTTTGGGAATATTTTAGTGATTTTTCGTTAATGGCATTTCGTCTTTACTCTGCGATACTTTTTCGATCAACGATACGTGGACGAAACGAACGTTATGTAAAATGAAACGTTAAATATACGTTGCGAAAGAAGAGAACGAGTTTTCCGTAAAAATTGATTAGAAAACATCACGACGAGACGTGATAAAACCACAATAAAATACGAGGACTATGTTTATTAAACTCGATTCAAAAAAGAAAAGAAATTGAAAGTCACAAGTAGATTTGTTTACCAATGTAATCGACAAACGCAAAGGTCACGTCAATTTCTGGGCCGTAATGACGCCGGTTTCGAAGAAAGTGAAATACGAATGTCCTTCAAAGAGATTAAAAAGTAGAACAGTTAGAAACTTGGCAAGTAAAAAAAAAAAAATCTAAATGCGAAATTATTAAATGTTTTTTTTTCAAAATTTTGGCTTTGGGACTCCAATTCAAGAATTTTCGATGAATTTTGTAATTTATCACGAACTTTGATTTTCTCATTATTTAAAAAGATTTATTTTTTATTTTTGACGAATTCTAAAATTTTTATCATTTCTGAGCATTATCAAGTTTTTTTTTTAATTTAAAAAAAAATTTATTTTTATTTTTATTTTTATTTTTATTTTTTTATTTTTAATTTATTTATTTTTAATTTATTTATTTATTTATTTGTTTGTTAATCAACATTCTACATTTCTAACCTATTAACCCCTTGATACATAAAAAATTAAAATTACGAAATTATATCTGTTTTGTCCATTTTTATATATTTCTCTTTTTTCTTTTTGATCCAGAATGACCAAATTTAGAAAAATCTGACTGAAAACAATGACAAAATAGATTAAAAACATTGTACACGTGTATTCGAGTTATTCTAAATACTTTTGTTTTACGCAACTGTTACTGAAAACCGTACGTGAGTTTAAAAAAAAAAATAGTCGAAGTTTACCGCCATTTCGGACGCCATCTTGGATTCGTTATATTAAAATTCATTTTTATATAGGTCTGTAATATAACTTTTTTTTTGTAATCCAGTTACAATTGCACGATTTTACAGAGGGTTTTATGTAAGAAGAAGAGGTGTTTCCATGTAAAAAATAACGCGTTCGAAAGAGAAAATTCTGTTTTAACTTAAAAAGTTTAGTACATTTTTTCTCTCTTAGATTTTTCTGTATATTCCCAGTTTTTTGCCGATTGGCACTTCATCGAGGAGTAAACTGCAATTGTAGTTTCTTAAAAACAAAAACGTATAAAAAATGCATGCAATTTCTGCCCGTGGTAGAATCCAAATTTTGAAAAAAAAAAAAAAAAACGATTCAGTAATCAATAGTCGGTACTAATTCTAAAGAAAAGTCTAAATGACCTTCAAAAATGGTCATGTCTTTTGACCGAACCGTAAATTTCAACTCGAATCAGACATGTCCACGTCAAGAGTTTCAGTGGAATCGAGTGAAAATTAAAACAAAGAAAATCGGGAACAGTGCATTGCCTAACGCGGATGGAAAGCGTACTTTTACGCACGAGGCAGGTACATCCTATTTTTCGTATTTGGTTGAGTAAAGACAAGGCTTAAATTACTCTAGACGCCTCGTATTAGTGCTTAAAGTGAACGTTTACGGATTCTGGGTGGTGTGTCATGCGTGAAATAAATAAGTTAGGCACGACCTTTTTACTTACGCACTCAAATCGGGCGTCTACAGTACAGTAAATTAAATTAAACTCATTAGCACGTATGTATATGTACACGTCCATCCATCCATCTATCTGCTATAGTAATCCATCGTATTTATCATGTTTCAGTCCGCGCATATGGCTGTGATAGAGGGCCTGATGGCCCTGTACGCGAAGGAAGTGGTGACCGGTGATCGAGTAGCGGCGGCGATACAACGTTTCGATCCCCAGATAAGGGTCGACCTGCCCAGCGATCACGAGAAGGGCATCCTCTACTGGATCAATCACGCGTCACGCGCCTTGGTCGCGAAAATCCAGTCGGAGGAAGGCTCCGGCGACAAGTCCCGCCTGCCAGAACTGCCAATCGCCAAGGACCTGCCGTCGCTGTGCGACGGCGTAGGCCTGGCAGCCGTCGTCGCTTTTTACTGTCCGGGCGAGCTCAACTGGATGGACATCAGGGTGTCGAATAGGCCGTCCGTGGCCGACGCACTCCACAATCTGACCCTCGTGCAAGCATTCTGCGTCAGGTGCTTGCCTTATCCAGTTTTTCACATGCAGCCGGAGGACGTCACGTATATGAGGGGGTGAGTTCCTCGTGAGATTGTCACTGATCGATACCAAAAGCATTCGAGGTCAAGGTCACGTAGATCCGACCTTAATCCTGAGTGGATTCGCAACTTTACCACTTGTGTTTTTTTGCTTTGCTTTCAGGTCAATGAAGCAGAATCTCGTCGTGTTCATCGCCGAAATGTACAACGTCTTGGAGATTCATCCCGCCAAATGCGTGCGCTACCCCGGTCAAGATATTTCGCAACATTACTTAGACGGTAGGTAGAACGGTCACTGGGCCCACCACAGACTCGGCAGGCGAGCGCCT
The DNA here is from genome assembly GCA_030522945.1 of Trichopria nigra. NCBI lineage: Eukaryota > Metazoa > Arthropoda > Insecta > Hymenoptera > Diapriidae > Trichopria > Trichopria nigra. The sequence goes on from JAPYZR010005145.1 coordinate 17,596, forward strand.
GTACTGACCACTTGCATATCCAAAAAAACAAAACAAACAACAACATTGGTGGAGGGATGCAACGGTTGGTGAAGGCTACCGCACGCATAACGCGTTATACTTATCCGTTATATTAATTTGTTCCTTTATACTTTGATTCACGAGAATTCCAATTCGAGGGCAAGGAACTTTGGTTGAGAACCGCAACAAATTTGCGGCGTTCTTTCTTCGGTTGTTTGCCCTCGAAGTGGTGTCATGCTTCTTTATCAGTGTCGATACACGTAATTTTCGAAGTAACGTTGCACCCAAGTGACACGAGAAAAAACAAAACAAAGAAATCTGATATATAACGAAAACAAAAAACAAAAAACAAAGAGAGAAAGAAACAGAAAAACAGAACGAAGCAAGCACCAGGGTTACACGAGGAATAATTCAAGCAAAAATAATCTTTAACACGAATGGTAATGTTTCGATATATTTCTATGACGTAATCTCCTCGATGCTTGACAACAACGCTATCCTCGCCTTCTTCTTTCGTCCACCTACCCGATTGGCTATGAAATTGACACACGGGTGACCGGTGACCGGGTGCAGCGTGCCCGCGCAATAGTCACGGCGTAGCTCATAAGAGAAGTCTACCACAGTCGGTGACTCCGATCCCCGATCTGAGAAGCAACCTCTCCGTATCGGCCCCAGGCTTTACAGGTATCGATCCTTGTTACCGCGACCGTCGACCCAGCGGTTTTGCACACGTATAGTCGAGAAGAAGTCGAGGCTGGTCGGTTGCGAGAACCGCTCAGACTCGTCCTCGTGAAGCATTACGCTGGGTCGTTGCAAGTTGCCAAAGAAAGTCCTTCGATTAGGCTTAAGGGGTCATAGGTCTCTCGGAGCAGCTTGCATTCTCGCTCTTGAATTTAATGAGGTCAACGTTAACTGTTGAGCATGTCTTGTCGGAACGTCTGTCTGTAACAAACATTCTTTAACGAGTTTTCACGGAAGTCCGTCAAAATCTCAGCGTTAAAATGTGTGTCCTTGTAAATTTTGTCAATTATTGCACAAACGGTCAGCGTATTGTCGTGCTGACGTCAAATCACCGGGTTCCTTCACTAGAAAAATGCTTTTCAGTGAATCACTACCATACGTAGATGAAAAAAAAAAATGCCAAAACTCTATCCGTACGTAGACAGAAAAGTGCAAATTCTATCTATTCGCGTAGATGGAAGAAGTGCAGTTTTATTCTCTCCGGACGGTGAGATTGAATTTCATAAATATTTCGAGTATTCCGCGCAATAAGTGCGATCGCTGAGAAAGATTTTTCGAATTCATTCGCTGCAAGTAATATTGCAGTACGTAAAAGTTAAATTCAGGATATACTTTTCGAGTAGTCGAGGAGAAGAGAGCTGGTCGCTGCTAAATAGGAGCACCGCTTTTACTAGTTTTGAGTAACCGTAGAGGTTGTTACAAGGCACAAGCTCCGTATAATTATCGAGGCACACTCCTTAAGCGCGAGACATTTGGCCGTCGTAGCTTGCTTTGAAATCCGCTTTTGCATGTACTCTTTTCTTTTTTTTTTTTTGTTCTCCCCCAAGTTCTAGCGTAACTTGGTTTCACTGCCGACTAAGCGAAGGACTTTTGCACTCAGTGAGGTTCATCTCGTGTTCCGTTTGTTTGTCTTTTTTGCGTCGTTCTCTATTTATTTCTGTTCACTCACGTTTCGTCTCACCAATGCATCACCGTTCGTTTCGTATCTACTTTTTTTTTCACATTTTCTCTCCCCCCCAACGTACAATTCTACGTACAGCTCCTGAACTCTGACAGTAGGTAATTGTTCTATGTAATTTTTGCACAATGTCATTATTCTAATTTGTAGATTGATTGGCTTTAAGACTTGACAGTAATTTAGCAAAACTTTGAAAGCATTGAGTAGCTGACTGACATTTTTGTGAAATTCTTACAGGTTTTCAATTGTAATCACACATCGTATCGCTCTAAATCTAAATTAATGGAATTTTACCAATCGTCGGTCGAATTCTATTGTAAGAAAGAAAATACGAATTGTTTAATCTGAATCAATAAATATCAGTAGAAATGAATCAGTTTGTATTCATTCGTTAAACAAGTGCAATATTAAGATTTAAGTTGTACTTCATTCCGAATGACATAATAGGAATACGTATGACTCGAGTCTTACGGGCATGACATGAAATTTGATTACTAGAAGGATTTTCAGTATATTATACAGTAACGAATTGGTGAAATATTGTTCGACTAACTGAAAAGTGAAAATTCTACCATTTGGATTTACAGCGAACACGAGCATTTTTGGAAATATCCAAGTAAACCAAAATAAGCATTAAAAAGATTTGAATCGTTTACGCAGATCAATTTTGGCACGAGAACTTTTTTTTTTTTTTAAATTCTTTGAGAAAGTACTGTCATTTTAATTCATCGAAAACGCATTCATTCAACTCGTAAATCATTTAACAAGTTTCGTTTCAATTAGCTGAATTAACACGGATGCGAGTAACCAATAGTTTGGTGTGTGTACGATTTACAATTTTCTTTTCGACAACAATAGTCTCTATTTGAAAGTCATAGAATTCACCGTAATCATAATCGATAGTGCCTGCATTACATTATATTTATTTCTCTTAGATGAAACGTAGACTTTGATCTGTGTCAATCAGTCGCATCCATTATTGCATTTAATGATCTTTCCTTTTAGTTCCGAAAGCTCAGTCATCTTTTACAGTCAAAAAATCGCCATCTCTACAGCACACAGTAGATACGCATTTCAATGATGATAGGTAAGACCTTTGACTTTTTTTAAAATGTGATTTTACACATGTACAAGAAGTCGTCCGACAACTGGGATGAACATTATTGCACGAGGTGATTCTTCGCGTAATTTTAAGAAAAAAGGTACCTCACAACAATTTTATACGATTGCAAGTATGGCGAATTATTTCTAGTTGGCTCTTACGAACTGTGCGAATACACTTGCATAGGCCAGTGACTGATTCGACGGCATTCATTTGTTCGTGAATTGCATTTAAATGGATCGCAAAGGCCAACTAAAAATAATTAGCTGCGATTAAGCTAGCATCGGATCAAATTTTGATACCTGACTTTTTTGCTCGACATGGCTCGAAGAATCATCCCATGCAATAATATTGTTGACAAGTTTTCGGACACCTTATACATTACAAATAGCTTTAGATGCGTAATTATATGTCGTTGAAGATATTACGATTTCCCTGGCAATACATGTATAATGATTGTTTATTCCAAATTGAAGGACGTATTCTAGAAAAACTAGTAGCGAAGAGAGTTTTGCGAGTCATCGAAGTAAAGGCACGCCGAGTTCCGAAGAATCGGTGTCGAGGACAGTACTTAGGGCAGAAGCCGCTGGCCGGCCTAGCAATTGGGAAGAGCGAAGGGACAGGCGGAGTTCTTACGCCGGTCGAAGATCCAGGCGCAACAGCGTCACCGACGACTCACAGCTCACCATTGAAAACTTTGGTGGTTCACAAGTAAGACTAGACCTATTGCTGAATCGCTTTTTATGCGATGAACAAATAATACGCATTCGAGGATGATTAGCAGTAATCGACCAATAATACATTCGTATACGTATTGTACGTATTGCATGTTCGGTTGCTGCTGGATGCTAAGTTTGTTCAAATATATCATGTATAAGCATGGCACATTCCATTCGTATTAATTCAAAGTCAATCATTACGTACAATTAAGAATCTCTCAAGTTTGCATTAAAATTGATTGAGAAGCATTCGCGTATTGAAATTCAAATATCGAATTTCATCCGTATACATTAATTTTGAATTGAAACATATATATTGAAGTACAGATGTGGATTCGCTTCGTTGTAACTGAATTCTTTGACCGTCGAATTTAATTCAATGCATTTTCACACATAATAATCGTATAATGTACTATAATTCAATCTCTATACTGTTTATTCAAACTCTGTACGTAGTAATTCAAAAATAATTATGTCGTACAATTCTAATGATTATATTTGTATTAATACGAATTAGATGATTAATGTTATCTAATGTTTTATTAAAATTGATTGAAAAGCATTGAAGTGAATTGAAGTACATTAATGTGAATTCGATCGATCCGTTCTACAAAAGCTTAATTCAACGAATCATGATTTCAGGATAACCTGTCGATCTTCGGTAAGAATCCCGATAAACAAGTCGGGATCGGCGCCCACATAGGCAAGCGCAACCCGACGGAACCGACACTGCCGGCGCGCTCGCACATAAAAGACGCTTACGGTAGCGGCATCCAATTTATACTCGCCGACAACGGGCACGGCAACGAGGAAGTCGCGCCCCGTTTGAAGCGCCAGGTCTCCAATCCGAACTTGAGCAACGTCGCCCTCAAGAACATACTACATTCCAGTGAAAACGACGCGACGGACGGCGAGGCGACGAAAATGGCGAGTTTCGCCAATCTCGCTCGGCAAACGTCGGAGAAGTGCATCAATCTGACGTACACGGAGCAGGATCGCGACGAGACGTCGTTGGCGAAACAAAGCAACGTGGCGAACAAGCACGGTCAGAGCAACGGCAACGGCGTCGTCGACAAGAAGACGTCCTTCGCGGCGCTGCCGAACACGACGACGACGTGGCAGCAGCAGAGCACCCAACAGTCGCAACAGTCGGAGAAACAGCCTCCGGGTAAGCGTTTACCCTTGAATTTCTATCGTCAACACTCCATATCTTTCTACCTCTAGATCAGTAGACGAAAGGTCCAATCGGGTAGTATTCACTGAGAGGTCGAATAAGACCAGGGTCACATAATTAATGGGAGATTGAAAGCGATAGAGGGGATAAACTGAAAGAGATACGATTTCTATTACTCTTCTTCCAGCAGGATCGTCATAAAGGTGCGATTTCACGGAGACGACAAATTCGCGACGTAACATTATCAATTTATTTGTTAAACGGAACGATAACGAACCTGCAAAATGGATCGTTTCACAGAATCGCGAGTAAGCCACACGGAGAACAATTTTAACATTCATATTCCATGCCATACACAAGTTTCGCCCTGACGGCAGCGTGCTCTTCCGTGAAGCCCCCTAGTTATTGAGTG
>JAPYZR010005146.1:0-12120 GCA_030522945.1 Trichopria nigra
CACGGAATAGTTGCGGTTGACTAAACTCATATTGTAGACTAAATTATAAAAACGTTATAAAGTATACTGAATTATTGAGGCCCGAAGGGCCGAATCAAGACAATCTTGCGAGCGAAGCGAGCCGGGGGTCCAGGTGGCAGAGCCCCTTGGTGAAGTTGGCGGCCGGAGGCCGCAGGGGCGAAGCCCCTAGTTTTGGTAAATGAAATTTTGATTTTAAATTTCATAAAAATCACTTCCTGAAGTGACGTCCGCTCCGCCAGTTCTGGGAGGCCCTGTATATTAAAATTCATTTACGTATATACTGAATATAAATTTTTAAAGTTATGATTTAATGTTAAATTGGATACTGTCATGGCACATTACAAAATATTTCAAGGCAATTTAAAAAATGTATTTTTTTTATTAATTTTTTTAACAAAGATATAGATTACCGCATATCAAACAATTTTTTCGATAAAGCTCCCTATTGAGTCCAGTGATAAATAATTTTTTAAATAATGAGAGTAAATTTGTTATTGGTTATGGTATAAATCTGGTGAAAGCATGAAAATCCATAGCATTTCTCTTCGCAAACAAAGCTTTTTTTTCAATAAAAACTGTAATGTCGAAATATTTACATGCCAAAATATTTTAAATGATTTAAATGCAAAAAAAAGTATTATTTGAGCGATAAATGCTATTCACTTATCTCGTTATTAATAAACAAACAGGGATAAATATTATACAGTAGACCTTTGTACCAACGAAATATATAAAATTTAAATATTATATAAAGGAAATTAAATTACGGTTACACATTTTTTCTCTAGGGAAAAGCTGATTCAAATTTACGCAAAAAGACAAAATTGACAAATAACAATGAAAAAAAAGTCGTCACATTAGTCAAAATACAAAATTCATTAAATATACGAAATAATAAATAATTATAAATAAACTATAATAATCAACATCATTAAAATTGTACGAAAGCACACGCAAAATGGTATGAAGTGAACAAAAATATTAAGAGGGTTCTAAAGTAGAACAGTTACCGACCGAGTTGTTCAACAATAAAAATATAAATAAAGAAAGATTGAAACGTTTTTTCAAAATTTTGGCTCTGGAAGGGTGATTCTACATAACGTATACAATCACCAAAAAAATTCCAGCAAAAATCATTCAAAATGAAATGAGAACTTTTGGAAACAAATTATTTTTAAGGCAGGTAAGGAAAATAATTTATTTCCAAAAATGTTCACTGAAATTTGCATTATTTTTACAGAAATTTTGTTGAAGAACTATATATGTCATGTAAAATTACCCTTCCAATGCCTAAATTAAAAAAAAAAAACATTTCAATCATTTATAATTTATACATTTTAGTTAGGTCGGTAACTGTTCTACTTTAGACTCCCCTTAACAAGGAAAGTTGATGAACATCAACATGAATATAAAAAATGACAAAGAATATTTGGGTAATTAAGCATTATTGATTTGGATAGAGCATTTTGAAATATATACGTGTGTGTAAAAATTCCAGTGGCGCTTTATACTCTCGGTGTCTTGTTATATGTTTATGAAATTATAAAAGAAAATAGATCAAATTGTCGTCCTACTAAGTTTGCATAAGTATTGTATTTCAAAACAAATAAGAGAATGGTTTTAAGAGGGCACGTAAAAACATACTTTTATACTGAATAGTATGTATCTAATAATTTGCCATTTGATTTATATACATATTTTGTATACTTTTGCTATATAGTTTTTTTAAATACGATGACTGCGTGTACAAATTTTAAATAATTTGACTGAACAGTTATTAGGCAACATATTTAGGAAAAATCTTGGCCACTTTATTTCCCATTTTAATATTTAGTTTTTGGACAGTTTTATAACAAAAAAATGGTCTATTCATTTTTATCTAGTTATTGTTCAGTTTATGAACATTTTTATTGCATACACTTTTAAACCAATAATTTAGACAGCAACTATAGCTTGTATCTAATTGAATTGTCCCGAAGTTCTACCAGGGAAATGTTAAATTTCAAAAAATTATCTTTGTCGAGGAAAATAATGAATGTGAAATCTATAATTACTTAGAAAAAACCAAACAGTAATTTCTTTTAATTCGACCAATTAGAAGCCGAGATATGAGAATTACCAAAAGAATCATCATGTCTTGTGTATACTATTCTGAATTTTTGGTACCTAATAATGAATAAACATAGAATCAAAATAATTAAGTCGGCATAAGAAATCTTTTTTGTGGCTTTTCTTTTTTGGTTTCGCAAGTAATATATAATACTATTCTGTTTCTGGTCGATTTTCGCTCACTTCAAGAATAATGAATACAATTATTTCCAATCATAATAAGCTCATAATAAGCAGCGTTACAATAACTACCTCATAAATATTAATGGCACAATCGATGAACCATTTTATCACGCCAATCATAAAGAGAAAACCGAGTTGTCCCGTAGAAAATGTTAACGTGGGAAATAAAACGCCGATAAATTGCCAATTTTACACATACTTCCAGTCAATTATCTACAAAAGCGAGTTCCCTGATGACGGCGTCAGGTCGACGGAGCGAATTCATGCCGAATAAATCGAATTAATGGTGGGCCACAAATGGGACAGGCACTCATATTCATTTCAGTACGTGTAGCGGATGAAACTTAGTTACCTGGTAATTACTTAACACTCTTGATGGATGCGCAGGAGCGAAGGCGATCAATTTGCACAATTTCTCACAAGTATCGGATTGTCCAGTGCCACGATCTTCCAAGAGGATGATTGAATTTTAGAGGCGACTTTACCGGGATAACTGAATATACATGTAGTTTAGAATTTTTTAATTAAGTCGCGGTGCAATTGAACGATGGGCAATTGTCAGTGACGCAAATAGTTGCCCGTATATACGTCATCGTTTATGCATTTCTGATATAGAAATTGATTTTCTCTCTAAATTTTACTTGACAGAAATTGCACGTATATGCCGCATTTTATAAAAAATAATGCGCTTTTTCTGTAACAACGTATCTTTCGGCTTTTATTGAGAGAAGCTCAATTATTGGAACGTAATAAAAATATGTTTAAGGTATTTTACTCTTTTAAAAAATTGTCTCAATTTTCACTCCAAACTACGGAGTAAATAGAGACATCTAGAAAATGTAATTCAATTTCTCTAAATTTCTTACAGAAAAATTCACTTTTAAATTAATTGAGCCATACATTTTTATACGATTAAGAACTTATAAAATTTGTCATGAAGGAATTTTTGGCGTTTTGATAACGAATCCGATGTCAGGTTTTCAACATTAAAAATGGCGACCCCAAATAACCCTGGATTCGCACTTTTACCAAATTTGTCGCGTTGCACATCTTGCTGACTGTCATTTTGAATCCGCCATTTTGAATTTCTATCAAACATAAGAAAATTACCAGCACTGCTAATCAAAGAACATTCTACGTAAACTTGTTATAAGTACGCTATATGATACTTATATACTCTAATGAAGATCTCATTTTAATTTCAATTAGTTTCAATATCTGGTTCCATGTAATGTCTCATAGCTTTCAGAAAATCAAGTGGCGACTCAGGAAATGTTGAAGGTGTTTGTTCGATATAGTAGTAGGTTAAAGCTACGGGCAGATTTCCTGGTTTTCATCCGGATCGTCGATCAGGAAAAGGTGTTCCGCACGAGTGTACATTTCAATGCTGTTTGTGCATTTCGCTGTATAGGAGTTTCTCATGCATATTTGTGCTTCTCGGTCAGAAGGCAAGTAGATAGGCGCGTGAATGCAAGTCCCGAGTGCAGACATGTGTGCTTTGCTGCACCTGTACTAGAAAGTGGAAGGCCTGCAGATAGATAGAATAAAATGAACAGGTGTGTGAGAGAGAGAGAGAAGCATGATAGCATCAGCCAGAGAGCAGCGGGTATACGAAGGAAGGAAGAGAGATTGGAATTCCTTCGGGACTTCGGCACGGAAGAGGGGTTGATATATTCCCTATAACCCTCCAAACAATCAGAGAGTTTAGGTTTCTTGATCCCCCAGGCTATTCCGGAGATTCCGGATCTCTTGGAGTTGCTGCCGTTGCTGCTGCTGCATAAACGGGCCAATCCCCTCGTATTAAGATATACATTTACTTCCGCTCGAATAGTCGCAGATCAGATTATATGCGGAATTGTACGCGGGGCGTGCCATAAAAGGAACTCGAACGAAATTTGATATTCCTTTCGTTACATTCGATATAGGAAGGGTCGAATTTGCTGTCATGCCCTTAGTTACCCTATATAGATTATATACGGCATTCGCCGACAGGTGTGAAAATTGGATATTTCCAGTTTGGTTCTTTCATCAACACCGTAATTACAAATGTGCTTTAAATTTATTCGCTTTATCATTGTTTCTTCTTGTTTTAAATCTTAAAATTAAAAAAACGTGCATGAAGATAGATGGAAAGATATTGTGCTAGTTTCGTTGATAAGGTGTACGCGCGTGTACTGATGTGACAGTAAATATGACCTACAGCCACTGTCTTTACTTCCATGCATGAAATCCATCAGGAAAACGCGCAGGGCACAACCCATTCTGATAGGAGTTGCAGTTGACGTGTATCATTCGAAAATGATTATCTGCCTTTTGTTTCATTTGACAGAATTTTTTAATCAAAGAGGTAAACGTTGGTCGAGATGATTCTTCCATCATCAAAATTACGTCGCACGGAAAGTCTTCGTATGAAATTTTCATCGGAGTTGGTAAATTGACAAATGACAAAAATAAAATCCCGCACTCTTTTGTTCGGCGTACAATCTTTCAAAGAATGGAAATTTGCTGCAATATCTACGAAGTATCACGTCGTTTCGCTGCGGCCAAGTGATGAAAATTCTTGGAGGAGAGCTTGTCGTCTCTTTCTTAGGAGAGTTTGTCGAGATTAGTAATTTGAACGAATAATTTGCAGGAGGTAATTTCATCAGCGCCATTACTATATCAGGCCGAAGCACATTTTCGCAGCAGGACTTTGTAAACAATGTTGCAGCAAATTTGAGAAAGCACGCAAAGCTTTCTCGCGAGAATAAATAGAGAAGTTGTATAGTTGAGAAGCCGTTATCCCGAAAGGTTCTAAGAACTTCTTAGTATTATAGGGACGGGCGGACTTACCCCGTCTTACTCGCACATTCAGTTATCCAATTACCGTGGCGCATTTTAGATAGGTTTATAGCCGGTGCTTGCGCGAACAAAGCCCAAGCTCACCTTTCGTTAACAAGCGGAGATCGCGCAGAGTGTGCTTCGATCGATCCCTGCTCCTTCCTTCCTTCCCTATACTATGTATACTATATAGTGCCGTCCTTCCCCTTTCATCGATCGGAATCCTCTCGTTTATAAACCGTCGACATTATGCATCGCGGAGTACAGAATTCCTAGCCATCAAACGTTCCTCGAGATTAACAGGTTACCGAGGGAGGCGAATTCGACAATCGGGGTATTGGGCGGCGAAACTCAAACGATCAGCTCGTCTTATGCAATGGCGTGAATGATTTCGTTTAATGAGTGACTACCGATAAGTTTACCTAGCTACTGCGTTTGTAAGTAACTGTTGCGTAAGTTCTGTCGATATTGCACGCCGCATGCTTACGGAATCGCTATACACTGCTGATTTACGCTTCCTTCTACGTTACGTAAATACGCTTTCTTACAGTGTTTAATTAATAATATTATCGTTGATTTAATTGGAGCCAATCTCATACTTTATCTGGTGTACGTTTCATTATAACTCATATAAGCTGTCTAAAAATTGAATGAATTTTCTTTGTCGAAATGAAAATAAACTACCATCCCCAATTACAGTTCACAAACATTTTAGGAGAATTGAGATGATTTGTAAAATGAGCTCTAGGTAAGTTTTACTTACATGATTGATGCTTCTATACATGCTCCTTTATGCTCCATTCTACGTTTCTACATTCTCTTTATAATTGCTGTTATATCTTAAGTTTTGATGTTAAAACGATATATCCTTTTAAGGGGGGTTCTAAAGTAGAACAGTTTTATCGACCGAATTTTTCAACCATAAAAGTATGAATAAAAAATGAATTAAACGTTTTTTCACAATTTGGGCTTTGGGAGGGTGATTCTACATTAAATATACAATCCTCAAAAAAATATCCATGAAATTGTTTCGAAATTAAACGAGAATTATCCGAAATAAATTATTTTCTGTTACCAGCACCACAAATAATTTATTTTGGATAATTCTCGTTTAATTTTTGAGGATTGTATATGTTATGTAGAATCACCCTTCCAAAGCCCGAATTTTGAAAAAATGTTTCAAATCTTTTTTCATTTATACTTTTCCTGTTTTTAGGTTAGGTCGATAACTGTTCTACTTTAGAACCCTCTTAATTCTATATTTTTACCATAAATTGGAGGGAATTAAAGAGAATATCGTTTCACTGTTAAGAATTCAAGAGCATGAAAAGAGACATTAAAAGAGAAAACATACAGAATCACCCAAAAAGTAGGATTCACAAGGATGAACCGAAAAATTAACATTCATTTGTTGGACTTAAATGTTTAGAATTAATATTAAAATATATTTATTAAATTATATATATATATATATATTTTTTTTTTTTTTTTTTTAAATGATATAACCATCTGTCGACGATAATAATAGAGTAGTGATAAATATTTATTGATAATAATTTTAATTAAATGCACAAATGTGCAGTATTTGAAGTTCTTTCAATTTCACCAATTACATAAACAATATTTTTTTTTTTTAATTAAATTAATTTTTTTTGTAATGGCAAGACCGAATTCACCAAAAATCAATTTCGAATTGTTTACTACGATGAGTACGCGTATGAGTAAAGTTCAATATTTCCCATCTGAAGTACCATTTCATACGTAAAGTTTAGAACATTCGCTTGAGCAAAAGTTAAAATTGCACGTAACGTACATACTGATGCGTAAAGTTCTGTAGCATGACTCGTCTAATTTATACATATTCCGCGGAATATACGATATTTCGATATTTGAATTTTCTTCAAAAATTAACTAATGATGTATATCTTTCTAGACTACATGTTTACTTTCGAAATGTGTATTTTTGTTACGTGAATATATGTTTCCCTTTTTCAAGCATTTATTGTAATTGAAATATTTGTTTGTCGAAATGACATGTCAATTTACAGATGTCTGTAAATTTTGCTATATAATTTGACTCTAATAGATGAGTACGTCTTTATGAGGAAACATCAGTCCTTCGTGGCTGTAGATGTAAAAAGTGCTTTTGACAATGTTAAAATTAATATTTCCCTTGATGAATTACTCGTAGTATTATTGAATCCCTGGTAGAAAATGAGACCAATCTGTGGTCATTTACTCTAGTCATTGTCTCCTTAAGCCAGAAAATCAATGGACAGAAACTGACGTTACTGTCTACTAGGGTTATAATGCTCCATCCACTACTTTACATCAAATACGTTTCAAAAGTAGTTAAAAATGTGCCGCAGACTGGACATTATTCATTATACCTTTCAGAATTTTTAGGAAACATATATCTTACTTGAAACGGGACTTTGTCCAAGTGTCCATATATGCTGAAAATTTTACACTGGGAATTCAGCGACTACGTCAATTTCATTCATGCCGCAGTACAATGCAAGGAGATGGGGGATTTGCATCCCTCGATAAAGTAAATAATAAGTGTTATGCTATACATCTAATTCTCGCTGTCAATAATCTACTATACACTGAAAAAAAATTTGTTATTTTCAAGTAAATATTTACTTGAATTAAGAAAAGATTTTCTTGAATTAAGTAAGATTTACTTAATTCAACAGAAGGAAACATTTTTTTAATTCAACTAAATATTTACTTGAAAATACCAAACTTTTTTTCAGTGTACTCATTATGTAAAAAAGACAATGTAAAAAGGCAATGAAACGGTCAAATTATTATAGAGTTTTTCCTTTTACGATCGTGAAAAATGAAAACGAATTACAATGAACAATATTTCGAATGCGAGGGTAAATAATTACTCATGAATATATTTTATCGAGCCGCATAAATTCCAAAACGATAGTACCCCGCGCGCGCGATATCCGCATTCGCCAATTGGGCCAAAATTGTAGGTGACATATAAAACTCCATAAATATTCTCTTAATGTATTAAATGCAGAGCAAAATAACCGCAGCCGCGGCTTTTCCCAAACACTCGCGGCTGCTGATTCGAATGGAAAACGCGCGCTCTGATTTAACGTCCTGCGGTTTATCGTCGCGATAATGTGCCATCTTAATATCGCGAAAAACGCCGATATTTTGGCCGTAAATCCGCAATACGACAACGCACCCACCATATGGGCCCGCCATCGAGACCACGAATACGAACACCATCAGGTGAAGCGTGAAGGGAAATAAGAAGCTGGGTGGATCTAAGAGACGAGGGGGATGAGGTGGTAGTGGAGGAGGAACGTAGCCCTTCCTATATCTCTGCTTTCAATAAGATTCCGCGTGAACGGTGGCTCCTGCCAGGCGTGAGTCATACCCGGCATATGTATTGAGAATTCGAGCAGGTCTTCTAGTCCCCAGTCTCATAACCGTACGCAGATGTGAAATGTTGAAGGGAAATCCAAGGTATATCCACGTAGTCGTACTGTCCGAAAGTCCGGAAATTCGGAATCGTCGTTTTATTAAATTTCACGGCTTGCGCGATATTTCCCGATCACCCGAAGTCGTCGGTCATTCTGATTGAAATATCAATTGCTAGAATCCATCCATAAACTGTAATAGACTCTGTCCTGATCTGGATTTCCGTTGACACATTTTAGGGATTTCATTAGATTAATGCACCTGTGCATTGTGATCGAAGATAACATATAATTGTTGTATACTCATTTATTTTTACAGCAGGTCAAACAATCGTGAGATCGATTGTATTCACGGCTACGTAATGAATTTTAAATATAAAAGATATTTTTAATATCGTTGTTATGTTAGTAACGACGAGGGATAAAGGGTACCAAGAAAGAGGGACGGTCGTTTGGAACGTGAGAATTTACGACGCCCTTTGTAGCTCCTTATCAGCTCCTTCAAGCATTCACCCTTTTTGATATACTTTACCCTTTTCGATACGATATTATATGTTAGTCTTCTTCGTTCTATGAGATGAATCAGCCAATTGGCCGACTTTCCACTTCATTAAATATTTGTTGCGGTTAAAGAGAGCTTTTGCACGGTGATGCTTTCAATTTTTAATAATCCACACGAGAGGTTATCGACACGCTATAATACCGAGAACCGTACAAGCTGATCCTCTGATAAACACGTTGATAAATACGTAAAGTTTTACTTATTTTACATAAATGCTATATTTTATTTAAAAAGTCAAAACTATTTTGATAAAAATAATTGAACTTCGCGCACTCAGTTGAAAAGGGTACTTTACCAGTGCGACAACAAACTCCTCGACTCCGTAGTACAACACCTAATAAACATTCAGTCTACTTATCAGATTATCATTTCGAATTTTACTCTCGTACAATCCGTGCTCGTGCATAAAAGCGCATTTTACGCACTAGTAGCATAAAATGCTATATTATTTCTAAATGTATGAGTCTATGTTTATTTTATTCTTAAAAAAAGTCGCCAATTATAATAATTCGTTATTCCCAATTATAATAATTATATCTTTTATGCCAACCTTCTTCCTAGTTCCCATAATTCGAATTGAAGTTTGAAACCAGTCAAGCAATTTGTTGTTATGTAACTCCTATTAATTATTGGATATTTTATTACTGGATTGTAGTCGCACCATGACGAATGACGATGACAAATATTGAAAAATATTGAAATGAATGAAAACAAAAATTTACGACATTAATTTTGATAATAAGATATGGATAGAAATGTATTTACTACAAGTGATGCAAATTATTCTAAACGCTCGATAAAACATTTGAGGAAACCCTAATATATATAGACGGTCAGTACAATCTTCTTCAAAGTGCAAAGGTTTTTCGAGAGCAGCGGTTCAAAAAGTGTGCGGTCTCGTTAAATCGTATATACGTGGCATACAACCACGAAATACGTTTCACAGGCTGTCATACGAAATTGGGATTTACGGGAAAGGCCTTCGGATGTAGTGATTCCGGACGATTGTTAACACGAGAGGACGAGCTTATCGCAACTGCGGCCATTTCGACCGTAAGGACGAGACAATTCCTGCGTGCTTGTTCCTGGTTGATCAGAGTAATCTCTGTATATGCTCAGCCGTTATTCATCGGGAGTTCGTGCAGCTCTCCAATTCCGCAACAATAATTGAGCCGTCCACGAACAAACAATTTAATTTGCTTTTAAGGGACGTGATCGATCAGTTTTGATTTTGTGTAAATTCCCCATGTGGAATATTTCTTGTAAGACTAATATTTAGATTATTCACTTGATTTCCCCTGTTATACGTTCTGTATTTAGAACAATTATTTACGAATTTTGTTATTCATAGTTTGGCCAATGTCTGATACCTATAAATGCCATCTCAACTTCTATGATTCCCGTTATTCTATTAATACATACTGTTTTTTGATGATGAAAAAGATGAAAGAAAAAAAAAAAAAGCAGAAATAAAAACATTTTATTACTATTATTATTAACGAATTATTAATGTTCCAAACTATGGGACACGGAGATGGACAAAATAGTCGAAAATCATTATTTTTTTCAGCTCCATTTAATTTATACCTGTTTAAAAATGACGGAAACTGTCTGAATTTTGAAAAAAATAATTTTTTCTGTATAATTCTAATACAAATCGACGTTGAAAATTAAGGACGTTTGTATGTATCAGCATTATGAAAACAGATCTTCAGTATCTTGATAATGGTCATCGTTTCCGGCATCAAATTGCTCACCATTAGATCCTGCAACTGAATCTCCATCATCATCAAGATTTGGTACATCAATAATTTCGTCATAATTATTATAACATTCGTAAAATTCACATGACGTACATGACTACCCAATAAACATTTGGAGACATAAATATCTAAAAGATATCTTTTAGACGTCTTTATTTAAAAGGATATCTAGTAAAAGATGTCTTTTGGAAAGATGTGTTGCATAAGACATCTAAAAGATGCCTTTTAGATCTTTTAGATATCTATTCGACATTTTTAAGATATCTTGCCAGGATCGCAAGATATCTTTTTTCGTTTCCAAGGACTTTTATATCATTTTACTTTTTCATATGAGATAGAGCAAAAATCAGAAGTATATACGGAAAAATACAGTTTTCCGCCATTTTTAATGAAGTTAACTAAATATAGAATGTTATTGCTATATGCAATGATTATTTCATGCTTTGCAATTAAAATTAAAATTTCATTTATAAGCGAAATATAGAGTGTATTTGATTGAAGATGTGAATCTCTGAAAGGTGTTTTTAAAATTTGACCACGAAAATCGATAGAGCATACTTAAAAATAATCAGATAAATACGTTTCGTCATATTATATATGTTTTGGAGGAAGCATATCTTCACCAAGCGAAAACAACTAGGCCTAAAAATGAGAAAAATGTACTGGCTCATTGGACGAATATCAGAGCTTAGTACCAAAAACAAAATACTTCTCTACAAATCCATACTCAAGCCAATCTGGACCTACGGCATTCAACTATGGGGTACCACCTCAAACTCAAATCCATACTCAAGCCAATCTGGACCTACGGCATTCAACTATGGGGTACCACCTCAAACTCAAACGTAGAAATATTGGAAAGATTTAAATCAAAAGTACTACGAAACATCGTCAATATGCTCCGTGGTTCGTAACGAATGAAATCATTCATAATGACTTGAAAATACCATCCGTCAAAGTAGAAATAAAAAACTTTTATAGAAAATACACAAAAAGACTACAAGTTCATCAAAATCAACTCGTACATGATTTACTCAGAATGTCAATCAAGAGTACCAGACTCAAGAAACATAAACTTTTACTTCTATAGTGCTATCACTGTATAAATATTTTGAAATTATTTTTATTTATATTATGATTAATTTTATTTGTTTTTCTTTCTTTTACTTGAATATTTAACTAAGTAAATGTATCAAAACCTAATTAGAATACTCAC